>JARJDW010006769.1:0-41883 GCA_030264715.1 Adinopsis sp. GC000173 | reverse complement strand
CGAAAATGTAAGTCGATGACCACAGAGAATCCCTATAAATGCGTTTTTTTGGTAATAAGAGTAACTAAATTTTATGTGTCCGTTAAGATTATAGTGATATTAAAAGGACGAAAATATCAAATGGTAGACAATTTTATGATATTAAAAACGGCTCCAACCGTTTCTTTAATATTAAATATATTACTTTCGTCAGCAGATAAACGACCAGTTGAAGCCAATGCTAAACGGCAAACTAACCCCAAAGGTAAACTCTCTCAATGGCAGCACGAACAGTTTAAAACTTCCAAGTCAAGAAGTAACAGCCGCACTCGAAAAACCCGCGCCTGAAATGTTAAGAAACAAAGAAAAACGCTTATTATTTAGAGGTTTTATAAATAATGTATACAAAATAACTGATTTATAATTACATGATAAAATTATAGATGCAGCTGATGAAATACCTATTCGAGATATTCCTGAAACAAATGAATTATTAAGCGTACAGGAGGAGGCTGAAGAAGAATTAGAAGATGAAGACTTTAAAGTAGAAGAATTAAAACCCGAAACATCATCGGACGATGATGTGAGTGATGAAGTTGAGGAGGACGAATTAGATTTTAGTAAGAAGGTAAGCGATTCACGAAATGCGCCGCTCAGTAGCATCAGTGAAGTAACATTATTCTCAGACAGTGACTAAAAACAAAACAAAACAAACCATTGCATGTGCTTTTTACATGGGACGAAGATTCGTTTTTGCATGAGTCAATTTAATACTTTTCCTTCAATTGTGTAACATTATTCGATGTGTGCACATATACAGGTGTTGCCTGCGACTCCACCGTTATCAAGACATCGTTCAAAATATCCGCCGCCACATAAAAAGCATTTGGCTAAACAACTACAACCATACATGATAGATGAAGTGGGAAATAGTGAAATGACTTCAAGTCAAGCTTAATGTGTTTTACATTCATTTACATTTAGCTTTAATACGTTAATAAATGTGACTACTAGCAATTTCATCGTGTGGCAATAAATAATTTTTAGTGTTGATGTGGGACTAACCATTATTATATTGTATTTAGTTTAATCAATTTTGCAATTTATGTAGGTTTTAGCCGAATGTGAACGTCTCACGCCCTTAGAAGAATCTAAACGTGGTACGTACACAAATATTGTTACATTTACATGCGATTAATTTGTTTGATTATTTTCAGTGATTGAAAATATTCATAGGCGAGGAATGCGACCGGTATTTTTAACGCCAGGCCAACGTAAATTTGCTAATCCAATAAGTTATTTAGGAGGTCCTATCCTACCTGACAAAGCGCGATCGAGTCTAGAAAGCGTTCTCTCGGTTGATTGATATTTGTGATCAGATAGAGTTTAATCAAATAAGTATTGATTTGCATATTTGTATGATTTACAACTCTATTATAATTTTTGCGTAGTATTAAAGACATTATTATAATTATGCTTGTAGTTTATTCAATAGACTGATTAGTAAACTAGTCAAACAAAGATATTCTTAAGAAAAGTATGATTTATTTCATGTTTTATGTAAAACTATTAATTGTTGCACATTGAATTACATTATAAACCACATCATTATTTTATACAAGAGATTGTTTATTACTCAATCCTCTCTTATTCTACAAATTCATTTCAAAAAAATAATTAAACAAATAGGAATAAATAAAGTCTTTTGTTTATTAAATAAAGTTTAGAAAAAAGTATTAAACTTTTAAACTTACTTTTAATGTCACTTATATTTAGTGTTTTGTGTATGACTATGTCACGGTGTTGGTCGACTATCTTTCTTAGCCTCTTCTGTGTTTGCCGGCTTATTTTCGTCCTTATCGTCACCTAATAGAATAATATGAATATAGCATTAATATTTTTCAAACTATTATGTTAATAAATCACCTTTCTCTGATTTAACTTCCTCTTTAACTTTCTCATCGGTAACACCGTCCTTATTCTCGCCCTTCTCTAACCGCGGACGCTTCCTTCCTTTGTAGCTTCTGTTATCTCGTCGTCCACCCTCACCTTCATCCTCGCTGTCCGAGAATTCATTTTCTGGAACGATTCGCTTATCCAAATCCTTTTGCGGCAATCGCTCATCTTTGTCGACCTTATCTTCCGTGTCGGAATCCTCATTGATGGCGTCCTCGGGTATTGCTTGTACTTGAACGCCGGGTGCGTGCGGCAGCATGCGTAGATTCTCAAATAACCGCGTTTTGATTTTCTCCAAATATTCAGGAGTGTTTTGATTTGCCATATTACTCTGACTGATATGTAGTTTGAAGTCGGGACCGAAGTATTCAAAGTAATCATTGTATGGAAGCTCGTTTGCAATTTCAACGCCCAACGCTACCGACGTTTCATACGTCCACGCTCTTGAAACATTGCGAATTGTGTATCCGCCTCCTCCGACCATCATGAATGGTAAGCCATACTTCTTCACAAACTCGACGCATTTACCATGCCCCCGAACAGTCAAATTGAAGCAACCTAAACGATCGCCAGTTAATGAATCAGCACCACATTGCAATACGACGGCGCTCGGTTGGAATGTTTCCATCACTTTACTTATAATAGGTACGAAAATACTCTCGTAAGATTCATCATCCATTCCATCTCGTAGGGGAATGTTCACCGCATAATACTTTCCTTTGCCAGCACCAATATCGCGTAAATCGCCTGTACCAGGGAAATATTCACCGTATTTATGGAACGATACAGTCATGACTCTGTCGGTCGTGTAAAATGCCTCTTCGACACCATCACCATGATGTACGTCAATATCAATGTACAAGACACGTTGATGATACTTTAGCAACTCCAGAATACCGAGAACGATATCGTTGACATAGCAAAAACCAGACGCTTCGGATTTTTTGGCGTGATGTAGTCCACCGCCCCAATTAATGCAAATCTCCGACGCTTGCTTATTTAATTTAACAGCGGCGGCAACAGAACCACCCGCCGATAATTGACAAAATTCGTATAGACCATCGAACACCGGACAATCTTCTCCTACATTGAAACGTTGCATCTGCTTATTGTATTCAGACATGTTATCAGGACGAATAGAACGTAAAAATCGTATGTAATCATCGGAATGGAATTTGGTCATTTCATCTGCTGTGGCTTTGTGCGGACGCTATATAAAATTTTGATTTAGTTCATTTTGTAGTAATCAATCAATTAATACGTACATAAATTTCCATTTTCCTATAAAGTCCATAATTTAAAAGTAAATTATGTGTCATGCGTATGCGGTGCGGTTTCATCGGATGTCCTTGGCCATAGTAATAATTACCAATGTCACCTATAATTGATTTGATTGTGTATTTAAAAAAGCATCAAATGCATTAATTCATTTATCGCGATTTAAAACATGAAATTATCCTGATTTTATACAAGTGATTTTCTCCAAGCACCGTTAAAAGTAGCATCGTCTAGACGCCATTACAATTCACGACCAATCAAAATTGAATAAAACGATGGTGCTCCAAAGTCACTCGTCGAAATACCTAGTTATAAATTTTGAAACCGTACATTACCGCAAATCATCAGTAAAAATTAACATTATTAATTAATACCATAAAAATTTGATCAATGTGCATGCTAGAAATGGTATTAACGGATTTCCGGCGGCTTTTTTTAATTGCGGCATCATTTTCAGAAAAAATGCGTTCGCTTACATTAGAGGTTAGAAAGGAAAATATTATTTAAAAAATTATACTCACTATCGTAGTAATAACAAACACGTTTCTTGCTGTGCGGTTGCATTGCCATTGTGATTGTCTTCGTTTAAAATAAAATTATAATTAACTAATAAATTCACAAATAAGTTTCGGAGGAAGCACAACACAACGGCAAACACTAAACATGAAAGATTTTATGCGCATGCGTTACGCTTGTTGCTCCATCTTTTTCGCTTGCACGCAAACAATTTCAACCCCCTAGCAATGTGCGAGTCAGATAAATAACAAGAGACAATCAACTGACGGATTTAAAATGTCTAATAATACAACGCCACATCATTTTTTTTGTTTTCATATATGCATTTTTATTACAAAAAAGAATATCTCGGCATTACATTTAAAAATTATAATCTAGACTTATGTATACATCATTTCAGCCATTGAGCTCATTTTTTTCGGTATATGCACAAAGGTTTCAAAGTAACTTGCAAGTTCATCTATAGTAACATCACATGGAGGAGACATACGAGCCTGATGCGAACAACTTGTAGTATTCACACTAGAGTTTTCAGGTTTTTTTGCCATTATTCGTGAAGCACTGGCCCTAACTCTAACACATTTAAAACTAGGTAAGGAAAAATCTTGTACACCATCGTTGGCGTTCGCTAGGCTTAACTGCTGGCATCCATCGATGATCGAACGAAAATCCTGATCTGTACCGCTCGAACATTCGCCAAATAGCTTCTGTTCGCTGGTCGTTTCATTGTTGTTTTGATTCTCGTTACAAACCGTGCATGTATTTATCAATTTGAAAACGGGCTCTTTCAGTATCTTCTTGTTGTACGTTGTACGCTTGAAGCTGGTTGTATTTTTAAGTCGGGTTAATTTGCATGTGCAGCCAGAGCCGAAATTAATGCTAGATAGTGATTTGGATCGTTTGCGTTTCATGAATGGATTTGTATCAACGCTCGGTACAGTCTTTTTAGCAACGCCACTACTCTTCTCCAACTCGAGGTTTTTCAATGCAAGTGCCAAATTTGATTCTTCTCCAGACATTTTGTTGAGTATCTAAAATAAATATAAAATTTTATATAAATAAAAATCAGGTCAAGGTTTGACAGATGAGACATGAAATTTATAAATAATACACATTTAATAACTTACGTCTCACTACATTGAAACAAAAAAACATTATTTTGTAGTTTATTGATTAGGTTGTTGGATATCTCGTGTTATTTTCGCCAATAATTAACTATAACACAGCAATGTTTATAAAACGTTTTCTAAACACAAATAATGATGACTAATAAAGACGCAAATACTTCTAATGCGCATGTGCGCTACTTGTTCTGGAATATTTGGCATCAAACAATTCAACAAAAAAAATTTAATTATTATATAATTTTATTAATCATGTGATAAAAATGATAATTTTATGTTATCTAAGAGTTTATTTATAAATTTTGTATATAATTTTAATATCTCAAAATGAAAACGATTTAATGATGTAGCTATCAGCGGATAGATGACGCTGAATAAAATTTATTTCAAACGTCCACAAGCGTCTATCAAAATGCCTCAATAAAAATTGTTTTATTATGGTGTGAGAAGGGTGATGGCAGTTTGGTTAGTGTAATAAATTCGCTCTAAATTAAAAAATATATTAATTCTAATATTCCAAATCGCATATTGTTTTAATTAACAATTAATTTTATTTAGTGCTTGATTAACAGTGGAATACTCGGTTGACCTTTCATTTAACAAACAATAAATGATTGGCGATAAAAGTTTCTTATCAATTTCTTTTCCATCTTTTTCTTTTATAAGCCAGCTGATTAAACAACTTGCAATTACACTTATAACAATACCAATTAACGCATAATAATAATAACTTATGCGATATACGAAAAACACTTCATTTTGTTCTGGAGTTGTTGACCTAAAAACACAATCATATTAGTCACAATAAATTTGTTTTTATTACAATATATTTACATGCACACTGTTGTATTTTTAGGCGAATCCATCGGACATAATTCGGTAGATATTCCTTTTGTTGGATAATGTAATAATCCTTGTGCTTTATACCACTGTGCGCCAAAAAAGATCCAAACTACAACTTTTAGTGATATTATTGTGCCGTAAAATATACCCTAAAACCATTTTAATGCATCGTATAATGTAATATTTGAAACTCTTCGATATAAGAGAACCTTTGCGTTAACTTTTGGCAACACCATGCCAATTAAAAATAGTGCTAAGGCAGTGCCGGATGTGGCACTACATGCACTAATTGCAAGCGGCAGCACTCCGCCAAGATGCCGTACTATTAATACCAATAAAGTGCACACAGTGCCTAAAATGACCACAATAATCTTCAAAATATTGCTAATTGTCTTCTCGCTAAACTGGCGCGTAACGATTTTCGAAAAGAAATCCTTGTATACCACTCCAGATAGTGCATTTAACATAGCAGACATTGTACTATAATAAAAATGTCTTTAATATTTTGGCAGTAGGTGATTTAGCTTTAAAGTGGCCTGAGGCGTTAGAAAGTTTAGGGCCCTTTATATTTTGTAGTACGAATACACGTAGGTATACAAGTACAAACACTTCTCACTTTATTACAATTTGCTCAAAGAATAACTAAATTCCTGGCTTCAAAGTTTATTTCAAGCCTAAGCATTCTTTACACCAGGGGTGGCCAACATTTTTTATGTTGCTAGAAACAAGAAAAAAGTGTAAAAATTTGTTGGACCAATGCAAAACTTGCGAATTTTTGCAATTGTTACTATACATTAAATACTTTTATGCAATTTTTTACTTATTATTCCTACATAAGTATATTCCTATAAGTTTTGTGGTTAAATTTAAAATGAATAATATTGAAACTGACAAAATATTGAAGATACTGTTGCAAATAGACATATTTTTTAATTTTAGGGTATTTTCCGAGCGATCTTAGTGATTTTTTTATGCATAATTAAAAAAAACAGTAGCTTAACGATTTTGTAAGGAAAATAGCTTAAAAATGAAAAAAATTGTAAAAAGCGCTTAAAATTCATAAAACATATTTGAAGTTTTTTTTATAATTATGTATTTATTCTCAGCATGAAAGCGTAACTAGCCGGAAAGTGAGAAATCCTTGTATATTTGAGTGTTTTGGAGGTCTTTGAATTACAGTACCTGAGGTGATCGCCTCAATCGCTTAATAAATCCGCTACTGCATTTTGATTACTAGTTAAAAATACCTTAAAGCGGCGCAAAATACGCTTGCTATAAAAAGTCCAGATAGACCAGGAATATTTGAAGCCACATCTATTACAAAATACGGCAAAAGCTGATCGGGTTTATCAATAAACCCAGCTGAAAATGGATCGCAGCCCGCATATTTGGTGTAAATGATCAATCCGGTTAAAACGCACGCCGTTTTGACTACAATTAAACCTACACAACATACAGCAGTCGCTCTGGAAATAAAATTGCATTAATATAATTTATAGAATGCCGTGTGATTACCACACACTGCAAGGCTTTATTTAACGTGGGCAGTGCAAGAAATTTCTGAATACAGTCTTGACCCGTTCCAATCATACGTGTATAATTAATAATCCATCCAATCGTCACCGCCATGACAGTTTCTCGCTTTGTTATATCTAAATCAAAACTAAATCATTTACAATTATTATTAATGGTGCATTCATTATTCTGATGATGGAAATAAGTACTCAAAATCGAGACGTCCTCCTTCCCTCGATGTCTTAAAAACGTTCTCGAATCCTTCCACAGAAATCAATCCTTTTACGAATACAATAAGCATTGATAGAATAGTGATTGTAAATTGTAAAGTATCAGTCCAAACGACAGCCTTCAAGCCTCCGATTGTTGTGTAAAATATACAAATTGCCATCACTACAATTGCAATACTGAATGTGTTGATACCGGTTGCTAAAAAATATTACAACGATAATTAATAGATATACTGCTAGAAAGTTCTCTAATATTAAATTATTTATTAAATGAATTGTTATAAGCAATGAAAAAATAAAATTAAACGCAATTGAACCCATTGGACATAGCATGTTAGGCAACCAGTTGAATTTTAAGTTTTATAATATTAAATTATTTATTTATGAAATTGATCATCTAATATAGGTGGAATTAATTATTAGAAGCAATAAAAACAATAAAATTAAACCGGTTGAATGTTTGATATAAAAATGTAACATAGATCACGGCTGGCTGTTTACTTCGTTTGCTTTTGTTTTTTCACGTGTTTGTAATATTATAACCTCTTTGTAAACTGCGTTTGCAAAATAAACCGCTGATTCTTTAAAAATCTCGGTAAGTATTTATAAATAAGTATCATGCACAGTGGCGGATTTATAATTAAAGCGGTTTGAGGCGTTACTACGTTTAGAAGCCCTTATTTTATATCACATCGTATATAATATACATTACATATGTTATAAGTGTGAAATAATTTATAGTTTGAATGATTTGGAGCCTAAGAAGAACGCCTCTACCATCAGATACATAGTAATTCCGCTACTGGTCATCTATTCAGTTTTATAAAAAATACAATAAATATTTTGTACCTTGTGAGAATGCCAGTGATGGGATGTAAATAACCAATGGCATATACAAAAAGAAGCTTATAATCGTTAAAACCGACGCTAATAATCTTACACGTGTATCAAATCGCATTTCCAAGTACTCGAATGTGCTAGTTAATTGCAAATTGTAAAACACTGGAAGTGTTACGGTTGAAACGATAAAACAAACAATAGTTATTGAGACGACGCTGAGCCAATACATGGAACCGTATTTGTAGACATCGGCCGGAACTGCTAATAATGTTACACTTGATACATGACTATAACAAATTATATTAAATTATTATTTGAATTTATAACAAGTTATTACCTTGCAATTAGCGACATTCCAATTGGCAGCACATGCATCTTCTTTCCACCTAATAGATAATCCTTAACCGTTGATTGTTTCTCGAATAAACCAAAATACACACCAATTAGGGTGCTTACTAATAACATTGCCGAAAACACAGCATAATCGTACCCGGAAAATGAGGCCTTTTCGAACCATTTCGTATTAGTTGCTTGCGATTCGGTGGTATTCATACCTATTTGGCGTTAAAATTAATTGTGGCTACGCATAATATACATGTAACTTTGTAAATATTTAACAAGTGTCAAGAACTAAAAAATATTTATACAAATATTTTAATTACACAAAATGATAAACTTTATAAATAATTCCACTGAGATAATATTCTATTTCTGTAAACTATATAAGTAAATCATTCATTCAATAATTGCAAAAAGGCGTTTTTTTGTTCTACATTATTTCAGTGTTGCATCTCTTTCATCATTTAATGTCATTAAATTCATAGCTTGTTCGACGGAATAATAATCGATTCTCTTTGTAGATTTTTGGACATATTTTTGTAAAAACGGTGCTAGCAAATTATTATCAACTGGCTTATCCTTGCTTTTATTTTTGGTCAACAAACTAATAACCATGCCGAGAAATAGAGATAGGAATGCACCAATTAGCGCATAGTAGTAATGCGTTACTTTGAATAGATAAAACACTTCTGGTGGTTCATCAATAATGCTGAAATTAGTAAATTGTAAAACTATGATAAAAATTCTTTAGCTGTAAGTAAATTTTACGTTGAGTTTTGCGGTGCAAAATCAAAGTCGCAGGTGTCTGTAGATAAAATCTTTGGAGGAGTTCTACCAATACCTTTTGCCTTGTAATACTGATTTCCAAAAAATATACACATTATGCTTATTTGTGATATGACACCGCTCCAAAAGGCACCCTAGACAAACTGTATAGTTACTTTACTGATCTTTATATCTGGGTCGTTTATTTTGAAAGTAACCTAATCTAATTTTCTGTTTTTCTTTTCGTTAGTTAAATTTGGGAAAAAAATATTGAAAAAATACTTTATAATTAGTGCAATTTTGATTCGAATATGCATATTAAGGAATAATTTGGCATGTATTGAATTAGATCACAAAAATTGTTGAATAATTTTGACTGATTTGTGAAAGTGCCCGTAAATATTATTTTGCTCAGAACTTCTTCTATTGATTCTCAAATAGTTTAATTCCTTCATTAATAAATAAGCGCACTTAAGCCAGTTTCAAAATTAGCATTTATATTTCGTAATTTTGAAAAAAGGCTTACATAATATATTTACTGCCACTTTAATAGGAATTAATATTGCAACTTTCTTTGATTTAAATATAAATTCATCCGTATCTCATGCAAAATAAAACTAAACGTAGGTCACTTTTAAACTAGACGATTCATATCCCTATGCATACTGTAGCATTAGCTTGAGGAAATAGCATTCCTAGTGTAAATACTCCCAATATTGGACCACTGGCAACACTTGCAAAACTAATGGCAATGGGCAGCATTCCTTCCAGGTGTTGAACGACATAAACTAAACTTGTTGATACAATTCCAATAAAAAACACAATCAGCTTTAAAATGTTGCTAATCTCCTTTTGAGTAATGTTTCTCGGTAACAAACCCGCAACGAAATCTTGATATATTGTTCCTGCCAAACAATTCATGATAGTGCTAAGTGTGCTAGAAAAGAAAGTAGGTTCATAGCATGTTTATAAATAGTAAAATGTTTATTCTGTCCTATAATAGTTGCTATTTTACCTAGAAGTTAAAAAATTGAAAGAAAAATTGATTAGATTGAATAATGCCAATAAACTGGTCATTAAATTGGAATGTTGCAACTATTATGGGACGATGGAATTAATAAAACCTTAGTGCTGCGCAAATTATTCCAGCAATAAATATCCCAGTTAGACCCGGTATCGATGTTGCGACGTCCATTATGAAATAAGGCAATAACTGATCAGGTTTTTTCACTAAACCTGTGGTTAAAGGATCACATGTTTCATATTTCGTATAGATAATTAGGCCGATAGTTACGCATACACTCTTTACCACTATCGAGCTAATCACATATAATATCATCGTTCTAGAATTGATTTCATTTTAGTGTGAATTATAAATGAAGAGTGTGAAACTACAATTTTGCATTTTTTAATGTTGGAACGGAGAGGAATTTTTGAATGGTATTTTGGGTTGTCGCTAGCTGCCCAATGGCTAAAAATGGCCATCCGATTATCATTGCCCAAAATGTATCGCGTTTTGTCGGATCCCAATCAAAACTAAATTTAAAGAATGTTTAAGACATTTATTAGAAATCATGATATTTCTGAACTTACTCAAGATCGAATCGTTCCCTATCTGCCGCTTTCTTAAATACATTTACCAGACCACCAGTTGAAACAATTCCCAAAATAAAGACGGCACCCATTGCAACAATTGTAACACTAAATTGAAGCATATCGATCGACACAACAGCTTTTAACCCACCAATTGTTGTATAAACTATACAAATCCCACATATGATTGGTGTGATGAAATGAATATTAATATTAGTAGCTAAAATGATGTTAATTTATCAAAACCATATTTATCAGTACCGTTTTTACCTTGTTCTAGGGCCAATGCTGGTGTATAGATGACGACGGGCAGATAGAGGATGCCGTTGATCGCAAAGGTTAAAGAGGCGAATGTGCGGACGCGTGAGTCGAAACGCAATTTGAAATACTCGTATGAGCTGGTGATCTGCAGTTTAAAGAGTACAGGTAGGTAAATGTATATAGTTATAGCGCAACCCCAAACGATTCCAATGCAACTTAACCAATAATGTGTACCAAACAGATAGACATCAGCAGGTAGTGCCAGTAGAGAAATTGCGGATACTTCACTGAAACGTTTTATTTGTATGTAAAATAAATTAATGCATTAGATAACTGATGGTACCTGGCAATTAGCGACATTGCAATTGGCAGTACTTTCATTTTGCGCTCACCAAAAAGATATTCATCAGCCGATGATTGTTTTTTGCCAAAACATCCAAAATATATTCCTATGATTGTACTTGCTATTAACATTGAGCTGAATAATGCGTAGTCATACCACGAAAATAATATTTGTGGAATTTGATTGGTTACTTGTTTTGTAACATTTTCTACAAATAAGTCATCCATGTTTTATTAAATGGCAATGAACTGCAAATAAAGATTAAAATTTGTATAAAACTTATGATCATCTTCAAAAATTTAATTTGTTTTATTATTAAAATATTACTTACTATCGTAGACTCAAATTATGCAAATTGCAGGAGTTGCATTTAGAACTCGATCTAGATATTTTATAGCTGGAATGTAAATTTTTATTTCTGACTTAAAATTGTATAAGGACATCCAATAATACCTGTCGTGTAGTCCACTTTGTGCATTACCAATATATTTTATTTTGCTAATTTGTATTAAATGATAAGGCTATGTTTAATTTATCACTGATTGATTATACATGCAGTTTTTTTGCATAAATGTTTTAATACTATACACATACAGTTAATATCAGGGGTGGACAACCTTTTCCTTAACACAAATACGAAGTGAACTAAGTAATGTAATTTTATTAATTATTGCCAACACATAGGTTTGGATATTACAAAACAGCTTGCAATTCAAAAAATGTTCTCATTTTTTAGCTGTTTTGATAATAACTATTTATATTTTACTGCTTAAAAACAAAGTTCGAGAATGAAGCATATGAGCAACGATCATACCATGCTGGTCTACGCCTTCTCGTTCGATCAGGCAAGTCAAGCAGCATCGGGCGCAGTTAGTACTTGGATGGGTGACCGCTTGGGAATCCTGCGTGTCGTTGTTCACTTTTTTACATCTTTTTTTTTATATAATAATATATTTATAGTATATTTATTATATCAAATTCTTTGAACACATAAGTTTAATGTTTATGGCATACAGGGAAATGGGCTTGAGTTTTGAATTGGCTATCTAAGAAGAATGTCATTAATTTTAAGTAGTTCGATTTTTCAAAAACAGAAACCTTGTATCAATGCTTGAGATTTTTGCCTTTAGCGGGTAAGTCCTAACATCCGAGCCTGCAACTCTTGTCAGCGCGAGAAGTTCTTAAAAATGAATTAAATGAATAATATACTAAACAAAAACATTTTTTGCATATTGAGCACTACGAGTGGTATGTACCTTATTTTTAATTTCAAAATGTTTTTATAACAATCTAATTATTCTTTATGTATATTTATTTCTGCAATTCGGGCCCTTTAAGAACCCATACAAGCGTTACGTGGAAAACGCGGAACACCGGTAGTGACGTCACTGGTTTAATGCACAAATGATGAAATTCATAAATTATTCTAATGTGTTAGTATTTTATTTATGTAAATTATAAAACATTCAGTAATTACAAAAAAAATTAAATCTATTTCAGTGTTGATTCTTTTTCATTATTTAATGTCATTATATTCATGGCTTGTTCGACTGAATAATAATCGATCTTCTTCGTGGATTTTTGGATATATTTTTGTACAAACGGTGCTAATAAATTTTCCGCAACTGGCTCGTCTTTGCTTTTGTTTCTAGTTAATAAACTGACGATCACGCCAATAAACAGAACTAGGAATGAACCAATCAGTGCATAATAGTAATGCGTTATTTTGAACAGATAAAATACCTCTGGTTGTTCATCAATAATGCTGAAATTAGTAAATTATATAATGCATAATAAAATCAGTTATAATTATCATCATTACGTAGAATTTTTAGGAGGGATGTCAAAGTCGCAGGTATCTGTGGTCAATATCTTTGGTGGATATCTGCCAATACCTTTCGCTTTGTAATACTGATTTCCAAAAAATATAATCATTATACCGATTAATGATGTGACACCGCCCCATAAAGCGCCCTACACAAAGAGTACTTATACTTTATGACTAGCTTTAATTTATACCGCTGCTTACTTTGGCATTGGCTTGTGGAAATAGCATTCCTAATGTAAATAATCCCAACAGCGGACCGCTAGTGACACTTGCAAAACTAATAGCGATGGGAAGCAGCCCTCCCAGATGTTGAACAATATAAACCAAGCTTGTTGACACAATTCCTATAATTAATACAATCAACTTCAAAATGTTGCTAACTTGCTTTTGAGTGATGTTTTTCGGCATAAAGCTCGCAATAAAATCTTGGTACAGCGTGCCCGCCAAACAATTCATGACAGCGCTCAGTGTGCTATAGCAATAAAATGATTTTTAGTATATGTCGATTGATAGTAAAATAATAAAAACCTTAGCGCGGCGCAAAATATTCCAGCAATAAACATGCCTGTGAGGCCTGGTATCGATGCGGCGACATCCATCACATAATACGGCAATAATTGATCGGGTTTTTTGATTAAACCCGCTGTTAATGGATCACATGTTGCATATTTCGAATACATAATTAGGCCGGTGGTGGCGCATACGCTTTTTACGATTATTATGCCAATCACAAATAATATTACCGTCCTAGAATTGTATGATTTTAGTACAGATTGTAAAGTGAAGTGGAGTATGGTTATACAGTTTTGCATCACGCAATGATGGCACTGAGAGGAATTTTTGAACACAATTCTGGCTGGTTGCTAAATGTCCGATGGTTAAAAACGGCCATCCGATCATTACTGCCCAAAATGTGTCGCGTTTTGTTGGATCCCAATCAAAACTACAATAAAAATAATGCTATTCAATTAAATTTACATATAATATTTTATAATATCTATTGAATTATTAATCTTTATGCATGTTTTTGTAGGATTAATTAAATGTGCGAGCTTACTCAATATCGAACCGTTCCCCATCTGCCGCTTTCTGAAACACATTTGCCAGACCGCCAGCTGAAACAATTCCCAAATAAAAGACGGCACCCATCGCACCTATTGTCACGCTAAATTGCAGCATATCGGTCCACACAACAGCCTTTAATCCGCCAATTGTTGTGTAAAATATACAAATACCGCATATGATCGGCGTGATGAAATGAATATTTATATCGGTAACTATAATTCAGTTTATTTAGCAAGGAAATATTTATCGGTATCGATTTCACCTTGTTCTAGGGCCAGCGCTGGTGCATAGATGACGATGGGAAGGTAGAAAATGATGCTGATCGAAAAGATGAGCGAAGCGAATGAACGGACGCGCGTATCGAAGCGCAATTTGAGATATTCGTACGTGCTGGTGATCTGCAGATTATAATAGACAGGTAGGTAAATGTATAAGGTGACAGCGCAACCCCAAACGATTCCAA
The DNA here is from genome assembly GCA_030264715.1 of Adinopsis sp. GC000173. Lineage (NCBI taxonomy): Eukaryota > Metazoa > Arthropoda > Insecta > Coleoptera > Staphylinidae > Adinopsis > Adinopsis sp. GC000173. Next base: position 26,945 of record JARJDW010006769.1, on the reverse strand, counting down.
CGCAACTTAACCAATAATGCGTACCAAACAGATAGACATCGGCAGGTATTGCCAATAGAGCAATTCCGGAAACTTGGCTGAAACGTTTTCATTGTAAAAATAGCTTATCGACTAAGTTAACTAACAATACCTGGCGATTAGTGACATTGAAATGGGCAACGCTTTCATTTTGCGCCCGCCGAAAAGATATTCATCGGCTGAAGATTGTTTCTTACCAAAACATCCAAAATATATTCCTATGATGGCGCTTAATATTAACATGGAGCTGAATAATGTGTAGTCATACCATGAAAATAATATTTTTGGAATTTGTTTGGTTAATTGTTCGGTAACATTTTCTACATCCAAGTTTTCCATTTTTGATTAGATGTGTAGTTAGAAACAATTACGAGGAACTGCAAATAAAGTGAGAACATTTTTGCACCATACCGCATTATAATAGACAAAAAAAATATTTGTTTAATTATTGCTGTAAATTTTAATTATCTTTAAATATAAATAACATATTAATGACAAAAATAAACATTAAATAGCTACCTAAACAATGATAAGTAACATACATTGTACAATTTGTGATGATTCATTTAAATTTAAGTCACAAAATAACAGTAATCGTCTAATTGCTTTATACTACTTACTTGGATTAATCAAAGAATTAAGAAATTTATCAATAATGGCAAAGTGCACTCCGTATGCATAAAGAGCAACTAAGAATGAAACAGTTTCTATGATTGTACTTATAACTAAGATTTATTTATAATCAATCAATGAAATTGGCTTTATCTTTATTAATTGTCATGTCATTAGAATTTACATTTCAGATACTTCCAATACAAATAATTTACTTACTTAATAAATTACAGACAAGTGCAAATAGATATAAATTGTATAATTAAATAATTCTTATTTTAAAACTTGTATTTTAAGCAGGTGCTAATAAAATCGAATAGAGAAATATGAAAATACGTAGAAAATCCTAAAAGTTAGACGATGGTCGTAAAAATTTGTGTCCAATTGCGTAAATTTTGATGTAAATTTGCATAAATTTATCCTTTATGCTTTTTGTTTTATATATTGTACAATATTAATATTTTAAAGATAACTTTCTGTATTTGGCAAACTACAGTAAATACCCCGTGTAGTACGGTCTCGTGCTATTTTTTCAACTTGGTAATATTTTTCAGAATATATGTAAAAATACCCGACCTCTTTGACCTTGATACAAGTTACCACATTTTAAATAAATTAATATTTACCATTTAAATTTTAATTCAAATATCACATTTCTATAATAAATATTTGATTTATGCATACATATATATAAGTAAATATACCTTGTGGTTACTTTTTGCCCATCTTATAAGACATGTGCAAACGCCCGAAAAAGAACAAAAATGAAACAAAAAATTAATTCATAATTAACTGCAAACATCGTGTAATAAATTTTTCAGAAAAAGAAATTAATTACAATTTTCTTTAGTTTTTGAATTTTTATTGAAATGTTTTTTATTACCTCAATAGGTACTCATTTTTGTGGACCCAATTATCGGTGTTTGCATATACATACCTACATATTTATTCTCTGAACAGTGCGTCATTTTAGTAGAATTAATTCAGCGTATTGCACGGGGCATTACTATATTTAAACATATGCATAATAAATAAAAAGCATAAAAAATTAATGTATTTTAAATTAAACTATAGTAAAGGTTTTTTAATGTACAACATAAAAATGTAATGTATGAGAACCTATTTAAAAGATTTTTAAATAGTTTTTGTTCTCTCAGATGTGTGCAAATATTGAATAGCTATTATATCTTCCTCAATGGCTACATTGCGATCCTTTTTGACCATCCACCTACAAGCTGGAGAAATTAAATTCAAATTTATTATCTTATCATTTTTTCTTTTAGTTAGTAAACTTATAGGCACGCCAATCAAAACAACTAGAGCCGTACCCATAAAGATGTAATAAAAATACGATATTCTGAATATATAAGATATATCTTCATTATTGCTAAAACCAAAACGTGATTAATGTATTATTAACATACAATTAAGTAAATTACTTAAGTGTGTGGTTAGTCACTTGATTGATTAAATCAATAGTCACATTACATCCTGCAGTAGATAATGGTTTTTCTTCATAGTGCAGCACGCCTTTTAATTTATTAATCTCCGAGCCCGCAACGATGAAGATCATAATTGCCATTGAACCTAAACTGCCGCACAACGCTCCCTGTTAATGAAATGCCATAATGCTTAGACAAACATATAAAATATTTAATTACTTTAACATTTGCAATAGGAACGAGTGCACCCAGCACAAATAAGCCAAACAAAGGGCCATCTGCTATACCGCCGACCGTATACGACACTTGCACCAGACCATCGCCCATCGCATCAATTAAATAGACGATTATTATTGTAATCACGCCAATAGTAACCACAATCATCTTTAAAATGCTGCTGATTTGCTTTTGCGTTATATTTTCGGGAACATATTGTGCAAGAACATCTTCATAGACGCAGGCTGCTATGCTATTCATGTTTGCTGATAAAGTACTGAAATTTCAACAATGAATTCATAGTTTGCTTTATTGTTTTTAGGTGATTGAACAACCTTAAAGCAGCGCTAAATCCGCCTGCAATAAATAAACCGGACAATCCAGGTATATGTTGTCCTATTTCCAGTATAAAATATGGAATAATTTGGTCATGATGCTGAATGTGTTTTGCCAAAAACGGATCACAATTTGCATACCTTGCATACAAAACTAAGCCCATAAGTACCGAAACTGTCACAAATATTCCAAATCCAATTAAAAATAGCAATAACGCTCTGCAATTATTACATTAAAAATGATTTTTAACGCGTGTGAAGTTACCCATTGTTTTCCAGCCACTGTTTCTATGCGAAATGGATACAGTCAAATGTTCATATTTTCGTAAATATTAGCGCTAGAAGAACCTTTTACCTTAAGCCCTTAAGCTGAGTGGAAGCTTATTTTTTATCCAAAATATTATTAATTAATATTAGTATATGAATGTGTTATCGAATTTTTAATTTTTTTCTGAGAATTTTATTGGCCATTGAGAAAAACATTTGAGGGATTTTTCATTAATGTAGAGCAATTTTAAGAAAACTATGCTTTAAAAAATATTTATGATAACTCTGCTAACAAATCCATTGATATGCAATGTAAGTGGTAACCGTAGTTGAAGGTATGCTTTTACTAAACTTTTTTTAAAAGATGCTTCTAACGTTAATAGCTACAAAGATATGTATAAGCATTTGAATTGTGCTATTTTTTTTTAATAAAAAGAGTGGCTGGAGAAACAGTGGGCAACTTCACATTCGTATCTTTTCAGCGAGTAGAATAAATAAAACGTGACCTTCGTATTTAAAGCAACTTAAATCCAAAAAAATGATTTTATTTAAAAACCATATATTTGGTGTTTTTAGTATTTTATGGATTTTTTATCTACTAAACGGAAATGAAAATAATGTACATTATACAATTTTTTCACATATACAAAAAAATTCTAATTATTATTTGTATCATGTAACGTATTCCACTCGTGAATTGCCCTTTATTTAATTCCCTGTGTATGTAAGTATTACTTTTTAGCGTCCGATTCCTTAGGCACAGCTAAATATTTCTGCACGCAACCTTGACTGATCGACATGTAACTTAGGCCGCTAAACATCGTGCCAATGAGCGATGTTAATACCGTATAACGCTTCGTCGGATCTAAATCAAAGCTGAATATTCGATTAGAATGCAATTTACTCGCACGTGTCATTACTCGAAAGTTAAGCGTTGTCCTTGAACGGCTTTTTGCCACATTGTTGCGAAACCACCCACCGAGCTAACACCCAGCCAAAATACCACAAACATTGCGACGATCATTGCGATGAATTGTAGTGCATCTGTCCATACAACCGCTTTCAATCCGCCGATTGTTGTGTAGAATATACAAATTGCGCATAGCACCGATGTCACGTAGTGCAAATTAACAGCGGTGGCTAAAAACGTTGCTGCCGTTGTTGTATTGTTGGTTAAATGTGTGATTAAATTACGTACCTTGTCCTAGAGCCAGCGCTGGAATGTAAATAACAATCGGCAGATACAATAAATTGCTGATTGTAAATAAAAACGATGCTAACAGTCTTATCGATTTGTTGAATCTACGCTCGAGATACTCGAATACGCTTGTTAATTGTAATTTATAGAATATGGGTAGGAAAGTGTAGTTTGTGATAAAATAAATGGGAATTAAGGAAATGCAATACATCCAATAATATGCGCCATATCGGTAAACATCGCTTGGGGTTGCCAATAGTATAATACCAGATACGTTGCTAAAAATATTTAAATTATTGATTACTTATATACGAAACATTGAGTGTTACCTTGCAATCAATGAGAGCGCAATTGGAATGACTCTCATGTTTTTATCACCTAGCAGATATTCTTTAGCGGTGTGCTGCTTTGTTGCAATAAATCCGAAATAAATTCCAATAATTATACTCAGTAACATTAATGAAACGAATAAAATATAATCAAATAACGTAAAGACAAAATGTTGATGTGGTATTAGTACGTCGGTTACGTTTAAACCCATTTTGCTGTTTGCTACGTTACTATCATTTTTAAAACTAGTTATAGTGATTTTTTGCATAAATTTAGTTTTAAAGTCGAGATTACATTATGCAAATTACCAAACAATGTCTGAGTTTATTGTTAAAACAAACTGAATTCATTATGGCATTTAGAAATCCAATTTTAATGAAAATGATTAATGAATTACATGGAATATTACATACGTATGTGTATACATTGTATATACAACAGAATGAACAATTCATTATTTTGTTACTTAACATATTACATTATTTAACTACACAATGATAAGGAGTTTTTTTTAGTTTGTCCATGATTAATCATATTTTAATTCATAAATTGTACTATATCACATATATATTATTTCGCATCACCAAGTTTAATTAAAGCTGCATCCGGGCTTAGATACTCTTTGGCGAGTATAATCTTTTGCGTTTTCGGCAGCGCCCAATGCATCACCGGACTAACTAGGTCTTTGTCTACCGGTTCTTTGTCTTTGAATATCCAACTGATTGGCAATCCAATCAAACAGACTAATGTTGCCCCCATTAATGTGTAATAGTAATACGATACCTTGTAGATTGCCCATGGTTCGCTATCATCGCTACTTAACACGCTGAAAAATACAAGATAATTGCGTTGCTTAGTAAAATTATTTAAATTCTATGATATTAGTTGTGTGCACTTGGTGCAAAATGATAATATTATTCTTTCTTCAGGAACTCTATTATTTATTCCATCAATATAGTAGCTTAATTATCAAAATCTAATGAATGAGTTAGTTTTTTTAAAATTTTGTTTGTCTAATTCATTTTAATATTAAATGTTGCGTAAAAATTAGTTTTTCTATTTAAAAAAGAACATCTTACTGACTATGTTTCTGTAAACATTTTATAAAAATAGATCTTGATGATGATTACAAATACGTAATGTAAACGAAGATTCATTTAATTTTACTGCATTTTTTCCCACTTCTACCCCCATTCGTGAAAAACAAACCATCTTTAAAATCAGTTATTAATTATAAATTTTGTGTATTTACTTACCAACTAAGAGTTCCTCAATAAAGAATAAAACTATTTAACTTACGTGGAATTGCTAGTAAAGTTGAATTCCGGACAATTTTCTACCGTCAACGGTTGTTGTTCGTAAAATATGATATGGTTTAGTTTATAATACTGCGAAGTGAAAACGATCCATGCCATAACGATTAATGAGCTAATCGAACCACAAAACGCGCCCTGCAATAATTGTTTTTATTATGAAATTTGCTCGGTCTAGCTTGAATGTGTATTTAAATGCCTTTGCATTGCATGAAGGTGCAAACATTCCAAGTGCGAATAATCCCATCAATGGTCCGGAAGTAATTCCGCCTAAGCTTAAACCAATTGGCAAAATACTTCCTAAGCGTTCAATAACGAAAACCAGCAGCGTACAAATAATACCAATTACAGCAACGAGCCATTTTAATATCAAACTAACGCGCTCCTGTGTAATATCCTTCGGCATGCATTTCGCAACGAAATCTTCGTAAATTGTACATGATAGACAATTCATTGCAGCTGATAGGGAACTAAAAATAGCTTATCAATCATATAGAAATAGTATTGGAGAATCTAGGGAAACCTTAATGCGGCACTAAAAACGCCAGCAATGAATAAGCCAGATAACCCTGGTATATTTTCAGTTACATCCAGCACATACAATGGTAGTAATTGATCGTAGGCATCAATTTGTTCCGTTGTTTTCGGATCGCAGCCAAAATATCTTGCATATATCATTAAACCAATGTAAACACTGCATGAAATGAATGTAAACATTCCTATTGCACATATGATAAGCGATCTGTAATAAATTTTAATTTTAATTGAGCGCATAATTAAAATATATATTAATTAAGCAATCACCTCTGAACCGCTCTGTAACTCGGCAGCGATAAGCATTTTTGCACGGCGCTCTGTCCAAAGCACATGACACTCATCCACATCACCGTCAAACCGACAGCGACCGTCCAAAATGTATCGCGCTTTGTCGGATCTATATCGAAGCTACAATTTTTCTAGATTAATAAAAGTGCATTTTAAAAACTTGCAGTAGGTCAAGACATGTCACATATTTTGTTGACATAAGATATATTTATAATGTTCATGCAATAAGGTTATATAGTGCATTTCATTCAAATGTATACATAAATGAATGCAGAAAGTGTAACTCAAAAAGTATTTTCAGGCAAATTTTAGTAAACACCTAATTTTGCGATGGAAATTTCTTTAATTTTCAGTATTTTCCATCAAAACACTTTATGACTTTTGTCAAAATTGTTTAAAATCGGAGAAGAGCTAAGATTTTGTCTAGATTTATTGGTAATGATCCAGCTTGATCAAAAAAGTTATGGAAAATGTCAAAGATAAATGAAAAATCGGAAAAAAATCATAAAAATTTGCTAACGCAAAGAAAAGTCCTTCTAAAATTTAACGCTTAAGAAATGTGGAGTTACTAAATAAGATAGCTGCTCACTATAAAAGATTAGAAACATTATCTAAGAATATATAAATGTAAAGGTTTTGTACTAAATTTGTGTTGTTGATATTGTCAAGCTAAGATGTATGAATCTAAGAATATATCCAATAATTTGTAATATGTCTAGTTATACTTTCCTATGTATACTTTTCAATAAAATGCACTGTATATGTTCAGAGAAATAACATTTTGGTCTACTGCAATTCAAGATATATTACTCAATTAGTGTTCTGTTTCCAGCCACAGAAATATCCCAAATTGGACCAAATCCACCCGCCTTGACGAGTCCTAAACATGTTACAGCAATTGTCGCAAATATCATAACAACCATCTGCAGTGCATCGGTCCAAACAACCGCTTTGAGGCCGCCGATTGTTGTGTAGAAGATGCAAACACCGCAAACAACCGGCGTAATGTAATGGATACCGAAGCCAGTTCCCTGCGCCAACGCCAAAGCAGGAACGTAAATAACAATAGGCAAATAGAGGAACATTTGTATCGTAAATAGTAGCGATGATAGAACTCGAACGCGCTCATCGAATCGTATCTTAAGATATTCGTAGGTACTGTGTACTTGCAGCTTATAGAACACTGGAATCGTTAAGTAGTACGCGATTATAATTGCAATAATAATGCCAATTGCTGTCATCCAGTATTGGCTGCCGTACTGATACACATCGGCTGGTACTGCCAGGATGGTTATTCCAGAAATATGACTAAAAATCCACATTGGCGTTAATTGATAATAATATTATAATTAATTAATTACCTTGAAATTAGCGACATTGATATTTCAAATACTCCCATCTGTTTGCCACCTAGCAGGTAATCATCGGCAGTAACCTGTTTCTTCGCGAAAAATCCATAATAAATTCCAATAAGTGCGCTCAATGTGAGCATGACTAAGAATATCGAGTAATCGTGCCATGAAAACATGAGCTTTTTCGGCAGCTCGGTAACATTTTGAAAAGTGTCCATTTTCTTTCTACGTATATGATTTTCACACAGTGCACAAATTTAGAAATGAGAGCACTCAAGATATGAATTATTTATAATGTTAACATTGTCAATAACACAAAAATTCTGTTAATCTCCGCGACACGATATTGAATTATATGAAAGCGATCTTTGTGAGGCGACTTTTTATTAAAAATAACAAGACTGCGAGTGAATAAAAATTATCTTAAAATATTAAATGTAAGACATATTTATACTGTATTCACTTACGATATTTAATTAAATATTTACATTGATTAAAACAAAATATTTACAATAAAATAAAAAGTTACTACGTCATTGTCGAAATAAAAAAAGTGATATTACTATTATTTTTTTGTGGCAGAGACAATTTCATTCGCTTGCTTCACATCCATGTAGATACCTTTCTCCACTTGATCCTTCTTAATCATCCAGTGGCAGATTGGCGCAATTAAATCCGGATTCAACGGCTTATCACGCTTAGTTATTAAACTCACCGGAATGCCAATGAGAAGCACCAGAAGCGTTCCAATGCAAATATAGTAAAAATACGTGATCTTAAATATGTATAGTATTTCATCGCTGTCGCTAGAACTATATAAATTTTATTACAATGTCATGGCAGCTTACATAATTAGTTTACTTTGCTACATGATTTGTCATTTCGCTGAATGCAGATAGTGTTGCATTGCAGCCTTCGATTGAAATCGGTTTTATTTCATATTGCACCAAACCTTTTGATTTATTAATTTCTGATCCAATGACAATAAACTTCATAATTGCCATCGAACCGAATCCACCAAACAACGCTCCCTATACATTCAATATAAAAACAAGTTTCATTTAGAGTGCAATTTACTACTACGTAACATAAAGCGATTTCATTACTTTGGAATTAGCAATGGGCGCTAAAACTCCTAAAGCAAACAATCCCAATAATGGACCAGCTGCAATTCCTCCAAGTGTGTAATTAATTTGCAATAAACTATTACCCATATACTCAATTACATACACTAATAGCGTCGTAATTATGCCAACAATAACAACGATCGTTTTGAGTATATTGCTGATTTTCTTTTGCGTTATGTTCGTCGACATGTACGGACTAATAAAGTCTTCGTAAATGCAACCGGACAAACTATTCATTGCAGCTGAAAGCGAACTGAAAAATTCCCAAATAAATATATAATACATTAATTTATGTGATAGGTTCCGGTCTTACCTTAGAGCGGCGCTAAACACGCCGGAAACAAATAATCCGGAAAGGCCGGGAATGGCACGCGCTATTTCCATTACGTAAAACGGTACAATTTGATCGTGTTGGGCAATCTTTTTAGCTGTGTGCGGATCGCAGTACTCATATTTTGCGTACATAATCAAGCCGGTCACTACAGATATCGTAATAATGATGGCCAAACTCACAAAAAACAACAATAACGCCCTAAAATTGTTAATTAATAAATTATTAAATTTAAGAACCTTTTTTTGCTGTTTTTAGTTTGTAGTGAACAATTGATATCAATACGAGAATGAAAAGTATAGAAGGAATTTTGATTTTTTTTTTGCTTTTTCTTACTTTCACGCTTTTTTAACTAAAATATGTGGTGAACAATCGTTTATCATTATAAGGATGGTCTGAAAATATTCGAGCCATCTGGACGTTTCAATCATTTTTTGATTTTCTTCATTTTCTTATTTTTCAGGTTCTTTCGCTTTTTCTTTACGTTTTTGCAAATTTTGCAATTCTTCGGTTTATTTGATTTTTTCGCAATTTTTAGATTTTTCTTGTTTCTTTTGCCCTTTTTTGGGTAAAAAACAAAACTGCAAGAGACACGAATTAAATCGAAAAATACAAAAAGAGCGAAAATTTGCAAAGAACGATTTAACATTAAAATCGCATGAACAATGCAAAAAAGTGAAAATAATTGAAAATTTACAAAATGTTGATATGCTCGAAACTTTTCAGACAATTCTCGTTAAATAAAATTTGTAGTTAAACAAATTTGTTTAATTCACAAATATATTAATAATGACTTGATGTAAATTGACTATGACCATAATTAAATATATACACACATAAATAAGTGTATTTTTCCAATTTAAAATTTATGATAATTCGAAATTTACTGTATTATTTAAATTTACTATATTTGTGAATCTACTAAATGTTTCTAAATTCCAACTTCTATTTCATTAAATTCGCTCTAACCATATATTATTGAAAAATTTAATACTTTTTAACGTCTGCTTTTGTAGGTAGTGCCAAATACTTCTGGACGCATCCCTGACTGATACAAATATAGCTGAGCCCACTAAATAAAGTTCCAACCAGCGACGATGAGATCGTGTAGCGTTTAGTGGGATCCAAATCAGAGCTGCAGGTAAATTATGCAATTAAAAATATTTTGTATAGGTAAGTTAAGTAGTCATTACTCGAAATCTAAACGCTGTCCGCGAATCGATTTCTGCCACATCGCTTCAAAACCGCCAACCGAATGGATTCCCAAACAAAATACGGCAAACATCGATCCGACCATTGCGATAAATTGTAGTGTATCAGTCCATACAACCGCCTTCAATCCACCAATCGTTGTGTAAAATATACAAATCGCACACAATGCGGGCGTTACGTAATGCAAATCGATATTCGTCACTAGAAATGCGACGTGAGCGTTGCTGTTGTTTCGATCATAATTAATCATGCGAGTTAATTACCTTGTCCTAGCGCCAACGCCGGAATGTAAATAACTATCGGCAGCCATAACAAATTGCTAATCGTGTAGAGGAATGATGCGAAATGTCTTATTCTTTTATTGAATCTGATTTCTAGATATTCATAGGTGCTGGTTAATTGCAACTTGTAAAATACGGGTATGAAGACGTAGTACGTTGCAAAGTAGACAGGAATTAACACGATGCAATACACCCAATAGTAGGCACCAAATCGATACACATCGGTCGGCACAGCCAATAATGTGATGCCTGACACGTTACTTAAAAAATATACTTATTAATTTGCGTATGGTGTATATCAAACTTACCTGGCGGTTAGCGAGACAGCGATCGGTATAACGCTCATATTCTTATCGCCGAGCAGGTATTCATTAGCGGTCGATTGTTTTGTACCAAAAAATCCAAAATAAATCCCGATGGCAGTGCTTAATGCCAGCATTAATATAAACAACACGTAATCGAACCATGAGAATGTAAAATAGGTAGATGGGTCGAGGAAGTCCTCGGTCGTTGCATTTAACACCGCATCCATTTTTTTAAGTATTTTTTTTAATTACAAACGCAATGGAAACATTTAGGTAGCACCTAGTAACATCTACTAAATTAATATATATCACGTAATTATCATTTGTTTGGTCTAATTGTAATGTTTCAAAATGGCTTTATGTAATTTAAGATAATATTTGCTGTAAAAATGTTATAAAAATGCTTCATTGAAATTGGTTGTGAATCGTTGCTATTGTTCAGACTCTGTGCACTTAACGATAGTTCCAATAATAAATATCGTATTTTAAATTAATGAAATGTTTACAATAAATTTAATTGGTTGTTCTGTAGATGATAATTTAACGTTTATTTAATTAATTACATGCACTTTTATATACTTTGTACAAAATTTCCTTATCTAATATAGTTATAAAAATATAAATATATACTATATCTTAACATTAAATCCTTATAAAATAATATTCTTATTTACATTTTGCTTAAAAATGAATGATCACTGGAATTTGTCCCCCATTATATTATTAACTTATTTACATTAATCTATCAATTTATTGTATATATTTTACATTAACATTTTCAATAAAATATTGAGAATGATGGTGGTTGTTAGGCTAAAACTAGCAATTATTGTACTTTTATTATATAGCATCGCATCGTAAAAACTATGATTATCTAATATATCACGCAATCCATCGGAAAAACCACCAACTTCGCCACATTTAACTAGCGGAACTTGAAAAGCGGTAGGCCTATCAATACTTTGTCTCGGCATATTATCGGTATCAGCTTGCCCCAAATATAGCAAACAGGATCCTTCATAATTCATTTCCACTTTAATAACTTCATATTGAACTGAAGGAATTACAATTCCCAATTGTAAACAGCCTTTTGTCGAGCTTAATTCTTGTGGAACGCCAATTTCCCAATGTCGTTTACCACATGAACTAAACATTCGCATTTCATGCAGCATACGTCTGCTATATAATGTTAAGCTCGCTTTTTCAATTTTAAAATCGATATTCGTACTGCCTGCAATTACACTGCTCGTACTCGTTAATGCAAAATGTCCGGCAGCGGTAACAACATAGAGCGGTAGAGTGCAGAATGGATCTTGATAAAATTTATGTTCGCCGATCCATATTGAATCATCTGAATAAAAGGAAAACTTTCGTGTGAGATAAAGACCGTTTGGACGTATTTCGCACCGCATTGAGATCCATTCGCCCCAAATATATGGAGGTAAATGCGGTTTTTCAGTTAGATGTGGCGGCAGTTTGCCTTTCGCATAGAGATTCGAACAAATATTGCAACTATTCTTCACAATATAATTCTTACCATCCACATTTACAATTTCCTCATTTCTAACATATTTTAAAAGCGGAATTTGAAACGATGTTGGTACATAATGTTGTCGTTTCTCTAATCTTGAATGAATATCTCCTAACAACAATTCCAACCGCATATTTCTCGGCTGATACGTTCCGGCATGCTCCAGCATCGGACGTAGCTGAATTTTAATCAACCTTAATTCGTTAAACGCCCATTTCAGCGCGCCCAGGCAGTTGATGTCGCCCAAGTTGGATGGCTGTTGATATTGTGCATTGATTGAATTGCTATTTATTGTGAAAAATTGCGTTTCAAACACTAAATGTTCTTGGTGTCGCTTAAATGGCTTCCAAATTTGTTCTGTAAATGAGCGTCGTATTATATAAGAATCAATTTGACTTTGATTGAAATTGAAATTACCAGGACATTCGGCGGTAACGAGTTCATCTAATTCTTTTGTCGCACGCACATCGTATGGTATAATGGTGATGTTCGTCGGACGAATATATCCTGTCGCCGCATCTGGATTTAATAATGAATCTCTTTTCAAACGTATCACACCATCGGATATAATTGTAAGCTTCGGGGTTGAACAAGAATCATCCCAATAACGATGCTGCATCACACGATAGCTTCCATCCGAATGGAACGTGTACGAACGCAATAAATACTCCGGTCCAGGCCGGATTTCGCATCTGCAATAAAAATTATTTAATCAGTTGATGCATTCTTATGTAAATGGGCGAGCGCAACGATGAACGCAACGACCACATGACAGTTGATCCATGAACGTCTTGTCGTTGTTGTTTTGTTGTCCTTCTTTTTTTTGTTGCGCTCGTGTTGATTTAAAAAATGCTAAACTTATTCCAACCACGAAATGCCATAAAAGGCAATGCGGTCTTTGCCATTTCGAGTTTCAGTTTGCAATTTATTACAGTTTGTTTGGAAAATAATAGAGTTTGCCGTTTTAACTAACCCATCGGAAAGCCATGTGCCAATTAATTGTTTGCTGGTTGTATCAACGATCGTATTTTGATTTTCCTTCGCCACTCGCGCCGCCTCAATTTCACATTGTGTCCGCTCACAAGCGACGAACGTACCTGGAATTCATTTTCATTTTTTTATATATACATATATATATTAAACGCATGATATATTAATCTCAGACACAATACATTAATATTTATGTTGCATTTTCAAAAGCGTTTTGTTTATTGGACACACGCAGCGATGCAATGATAAAAAAGTTTAATTTTAATAAGTAAGTAGAGTTGAAAATGGTTAAATTTAATTATCACAATGCAGCTTAAGTGATTGATGTAAGTGTCATTCGAAAAATCTCATCCTACAATCATAAATCACCGCGCTAAACATGTTTTAAAACTTACATCCTGAGGTTTCAAATATCGACTCCTATTTATAGCAAACACATGGTAATAAATTATGTATACTCGTATTTTAAATTAATTTTTCGTTGTTGTTTTATTGTAAATTTAATAAATTTAATTTAAATAAAATAAATATCATTTTGGAATTGAATAGCTGATATGCAAACATGTTAGAGATGATTATTACGTTTTATTGCGGTAAATATTTGTAGTAATAAATTAATTTCTCTTACCTTGGCAAATTATCGTTGTCACTGTAATGATTACAACTAACAATAAACTACACATAATTGTTATATAATTAGGTAAACATATAATTTACGTATCGCTTTTTTAGATTGGTGAAGAAATGCGTTTTGGATTCCGATACATCCTCTGTGCTATGCCAAGACTGAATGCCATTTCGGCAAGCGGAGTCCAAAGAGGATACTTCTTTTTTGGGTTTGGGTTGACACTGCGGGGGGCTATAACATCTGACAGGTCCATCTTTACGAACAGCTACCCCCCGCATTTATTATTATTCAAACGAGGACTTTGAGAAAGGAAGGAACAAAAAAAAACATATTCCGTTCAGGTAAAAATTTTCTATGTGTAAAGGCAGATATAGGAAGTTTATCTTAGATTTGTTATCGTTACTTACATTAGTCGTATGCGAAAAATGCCATTGTTTAGAAGATTTTTTTTCTCGGTCGGTTTGCGCGCACGCTTTTGTTCGCCGTTCGGCCGAAATTATAATTCGTTACTTCTTTTTCGTCGTTGTTTACATTCATTCTTAAAACTTTTTTATGTGTTGGATAATTCTATGCATAAGAGTTTTTTTCTTCTTCTTTTTCTTCTTCGTCTTCGTCCTTTGTGTGCATAGCTGTTTGATTTATTAATTAAAAAAGACCTTTCAAATTCTTTGGACTACCTGAATATTTGTTTATGGTTTAGACGCAAGCTGATTTATGGAAACGTATTTGAAGGACAGTTTCCCATAAATTTAGAAATTGTTCACTAGACAACAATAAAATAATTTAGTGTAACCTGTAAAAAATCGATTTTATAACACATAATTTAGATTGATTTATAATAGGCCATAAATTAAAACATTTTTGCGCGTTTTTGAATTAATTTATGCAAAAAGATTTAATATAATTATGATTACATTTAATTTAATGTAAATTGTACGATTATTTAACTAATTTTAAAATTTAATAGTTTGAATTTACCGCTGGGGTCAGCGCCATCTGTGCGGGAATAGCGAAATATTGCCAAACATATAATAATGATTTGTCTTGCGGTTAGATGTCATTCAATGTACGCAATAAAATTTTAAAGTTTGAATATATTTGTCCATAAAAATGATTTTTAAAAGTTCTTTATATTCTACTAAGTTTTTTACGGTTATGTACTATAATACTATATTTGTAATAAAAATTATATTGACAAAATGTTACTTTCTCTATAGTCTACATAACAATTCATATCTCGACAAATACATTTTAAAAATTCAATATTGAAATTCAACGAAAAGAAGCGGTTAAATTATTTATTATTGAACGTAAAATATTTATTATTGACGGAATATGGCGTAACGTAATTAATTACAGCTAATGATAAATTGAATTTAAATTTTATCATTTATCACATAAATGTGGAAGTAAGAACGACTTTTTTAAGATTATTTGTTGGTTTTCATGCAGCATCATAAATCTCAGATACGATATGAAATTGTAAATGAAGGTATAAGAAGCGATTTTTTTAAATAAAACAAATATTAGAATTTCGTTTTATGAAACGAAAATTAATGTTGACTTAAAACATAATATTAAAATGCGCATTTATTTTAAAATATATCGCATAATAATAATAACTCTTGCTTTGCGAAACATTTCCCTCAACGTATATTAATTATAATTAACCTATTTTAAATGGCATTTTCTACATATTTTGTTAAATGTCTGGAACACATTTCTCGTATTAAGAATACGACAATGAGAGAAAGAACTTGAAATGCTTTTTTCCAACAAGATTAAAAAGCTAAATGATATTTATTCTGTCTGCGCTAAAAGCAAGGACAGTCTAGCAAATTTTAAAATTAGTAAAGAAAATGTAATGTACCATGAATGGAATGAAACGTCTAGCTAGAAATTACTTTGCTGAAATGAAAATCGATTTTAATTAGATGTTTGCGCGCATTTGAATAAATTGAGGTTTTTGCTAATAATAATAATAATATAATATCGTGATGTGGAAGAAGAGTCCGTCCCTGGAATGTATATATTAGGTACATACATATGACATTGTATTATAAAAGTGGAGAACGGAGCGGGTTGATGGGATGATGTGATGTTATTCTGACGGGACAGCCAAGGCTTGTTCATGCGTGAACTTAAAAGCTTACTGTACGAGCTTTTTATACTTGAAAGCTCGTGACAGACGGAACCTTCAAGGAAGTATAAAGTTGTAATAATCATATTGATCTTTTTAACGTTTTAATTTCTATTGCATTTCTATCATTTTTTGCGCAATGTTGATGATGATGATGATGATCGAAAAACAACTTTATTGCGGCGTCGGATAATAAAATATAATTTAAATATGAAAATACGATTTTTTTTCGTTGTGTTTACTCGCCGGATTGTTTACAAAACATACTTGGCGCGTGGTTTGCATTTCGATATTATATTCGTAAATCTCGCGAAAAAAAAACATTTTTTGTGCAAAATTCATTACTATACAATGTAAACAAATTAATAATGCATCAGGCGCTGATTTGAATTATTAAATAGCATGGATGATGAAGGGAATTAATTTTCGATGTCTCATCGCAATGTCTTAACTACTAAAATACGCTTCCATACTCGTTTTTTTATTTTTTAAATTTAATCAATATCACACGAGAGAAGTAATCAAAACTTCTTTTCTTTCCTTCTAACTAGCATATCTTATATACACATATACACCATTATAGATTTTTTTTTCAACTTAGGGAAGATTCGAGCATTCCAGTCGCGTCATGCGCGATATTAATATGTGCAAAGTTAAAAAACGGCGAACAGTGCACGTTTGGGCCGCTTTAGATTGACTTGAGGGTAGAAAAAAAGCGAGGGTGGCCTCGTTAGGGGTAAAAAAATACTAGATTTGCATTCTGGAACTTTTCGCGAGAATTTCGCTTCTTTATTTTTTTCTCCTTTTCTTCTTCCTCTCGCACATAAAATGCTTTTTCCCATTCACTCACTTACACATCAAGGAAAAAAGAAAGCTTTAAAATTCGACAAACAGAATTTGTCATAATACGCAAAAATGTTTTGCTAATGCTCTAATTACGCACTAACTGAAAATTCACACTTTCCAATTTCTAATGCGATTACGAAATGTCTTTTTTTCATCATCATCATACTTGAAACTTCAAAGGACTCTTTCTCGCTAAAAGAATTAGATAATTTTGTTTCCTCTCCTACTTTACATGCAAAAATTTTAATTTCTTGATGAATTTCAACTCAATTTTTTAAATTGAATTTAATATCTTCTTGCCTCGTTTCCAAGCAAAGCTATATACACAATATTTATTTTACATTTTTAGGCATAAATTCCAGCTTTGCTTCCTGCTAGCCGATATTTTATTCGAACATTCTGTGTACGACGACGGAGAAAAAACCGAAAGTAAAAATAAAAAACTGTGCGCTGTTGTTCTCATACGCACACATCGAGGGTGAAAAAAACTAGGGGGTAAGAATAAGGGTGCAAAAAATGAGGGTGATATTTTTTATGAATGTCCAATTTTTATATTGTTGTTGTGTTGCTTCGATCGTTTTTATTTTATTTTTTTTGGGCTAGGGGAAATCAATCGATAAAAATTCGATTTTTTAACGCAACCGGTGTTACCCTAGGTTAAGTTAAGGTAGTTTTAGCTGCACCTTTCGCGAGTGTACATCAAAAAACGAGCGCGATAAAAGTACGAAAATACGACGCAATTTAAACGTAAAGCGATTTTAAGTTTTTATTATTATTTCTTGCTTTGTAGGTTGATTAAGACGTTGCGGATGATGAATTGTAAGGTAATATAATTGATTCGGGTGAGAGATCGATGTATAATTAAAATGTTAATTAGTTTATAATTATGGATGGATGTATGTATGGGAATTGTTGTGCGGATGAGATGAGCGCAGATGTAATCGATAGACGAAGTGTCGCGCTGATTAGCAGTCGAGATGAAGGGCGGTCCGCGCCGCCGCCAGCGTCCCTCTGACGTCAGTACGTATTCCACCCTCCACCTCCCCGAATACACACACATATATATAGATATATATGTATATACATATACACAAAATGGATACTGCGCCACCGTGCAAGACAACTCTAATGAGACCCCCCTTATACACTATGCGGAGTTATTCGGTTTCTCTCTTAAACATTATTAAAACTTTCAAAGAAAGTAATGGCTTTCCTACTTCCACTTGTTTTCGTTTTATTTCCACCCTGTTTTAAAGCGCTTGCCAAAAAATGTTGTGTTGGACGGTGAAATTTTTTTGCACCAAAAATGCACGTGATTTATAAATTGTAAAATGATTCAACTCGAATTGATGATGAAAATCCATTTCGATTAAGTAAAAATAATATTTTATGAAATTACATCCGATTCGTTTGTTCATTTCAGCTAAAAACGCTTGTAAATGCAACCGGCAATGAATGATTCTCCTCTTCTTCTTCCTCGTCTTCATCATGCACACAACATTTTTTATTGTTTTATTTGTGCGCATCAATAAAACATTTCATTGCTGGACTATTTACTTCCAAGCATATTGCAAATTATTTCCATATTTTATTTCACATTCTTTATTATAATTATGGTTTCTGCTTTATTAGATTACAGTTTTAATAAAAACCATAATAAATTTTAAATTATATACGTATAATGTAAGTTAATATAATATTGAAAAAATCCATGCAAAAAAATGTTATTACATTAAAATCAATTTGCAGCAATCCAACAAAAGTATTTATATGAATTACGATCGACGATCACAATAATAAGCAATTAGTCGCTAATTGGATGCGAGCTATTTATAGCTGGATGCATGCATTTATATTAAAATTCGTATACATATATGGTATATACGGGATGTATTGATTTTAAGCGATGCTTTTCAGCGTAATAAATAATAATCATGTAGCTACGTGTTGCAAAAATTAACGTTTCATTAAGTGAACTTTGAAATGTTCAAAGTTTGCTAAAGTTTCGAATGATTTATTAGCGAAAATTAAGAAGTTTGGCCAGAAATGAATATATATTAACTAGATGATAAATTAGTTGCGTATTAACTTTAAATGAATGTTTTGCTTATAACAACTCACTTGTTAAAAATTTAATCATGGAAAGGAAAATTGGAATGCATAATTTATGTAGGTGTTAATTAAGTTCACTTTGCATAAGGCGTTTTTAATTTGTGTAAAAAGTTGCTTTTATTAAATATTAAATTTGGTTTGAAATGAATAAGTAGGTATATAAATTTTATTTTTAAGTACACATTAACTTTAACAATGAAAAGTAAAAAAAGAATGTAGAATAAAGAATGTGCTTAAAAAGTTGCTTTTGTTAATTTTCAATTTTTGCCAGGACAATAATATTAACTAAGTACATTAACTTAACTAAAATTTTGCTTATAATAACTCATATTTCTAAAAGTTATGTTTGCAAAGGGTAATATAATAAATAATTATTTTGTATTCAAGCACGCTTAATATATCTAAAAATAACGTTTTTTAAATATTAATTTCTACTAGAAATGTATATATTAACTTAATGATTAGTTGAATACATTATCCTTTAATTATGAAAAGTTTGTATTGCAAGCATTTTGTATTTGAAATTACCAAATAATTCGTTTGGCTAGACATGGATAATAAATAATGATAAATTTGATTCACAATGACTTTAAAAATTATAATTGTCCATTATTAGTTAATAAAATTTAATAATAAAAAGGAAAAAAATATATGTATCAAAATGTAAGACTTAAACCTTCTTTACATTATTCTAGCTTTTTGGTAGACAAAATTGCTATACCATTTTTTATAATAATGTAAAACAGAAGAAATTTTTAAAATAGAATTTTAATTGTATAAACTAAATCTTATCGTATTAAGATTGTATTAGATTTAATAGAAATTCAGTTTGCACTAAAATATATTCGATGAGTTCAAAAAGCCGGGTTTGTTAAATATTAAATTAGATGAAAATTGATCCGAACTTAATCATCAAAAATTGGATCGACGGAAATCCTATTCGATTGATTAGAATTAGATTTTTTCGTCTGATACAATTAGGGATTATCGTGCGATTTTAATCGAATTAAATAGTTCTAAATTCAATTTTTATCTTAAATTACAATTTCTATTTGCAATCGATCATCGTTTTATTGCCGTAATAATAAATTAGCATTCCTTTTTTAATCGATTAGATTTTATTGCTGCTTGCATGTGAAAACGCAATAAACATATTTTTATAATAATACAATTATAATTTATTTTTGGTTTGCAGTAATAAATAGATAAATAAAATTAAGTAGCTATTTATATAACGTATCTGTTGTCATTTGTATTATAAAATTGTTGCTGAAAATAAATGTTTAGTTTTATGGATTAAATCCTATTTTTAGTGTGCATACTTTAAATAACATAAAAAGATGAGTAAGAATTTTATTTTTAAACATGTTTTTCTTCAAACTGATGCAATTTAAATAAGCGAAATTCTATATAAGGTAACTTGGAAATCGTATTAAATTAAATATATTAGATATATACATTTTTACAATAATCTTTTCCGATTCTTCCTGATTTACAATTGCAACTGTTAATATAAGTGCCAATGCACGTTCTGCTGAGTGGAAAAATTTAAATCAAAGCTATATATATTTAGTAATCTTTTTTCTTTTGTCCCAATGCAACAAATAAATTATTATCTAAATAGTGAAAAATTGCCCGATTGATATTATTTTGTTACTTCACACTATTCATTAATACACTAATTAATATTTATTGAATATTTTTGGTGCTGCACTGAATTGCAGCGGATAGTTGCAAATCATTTTCTTAAGTTGTTTGAAAGTTCGTAAACTCTAGCATTTCACTGGTATATTTTTAGTAATATTGTTTCTTTGGGAGTACATTAATAACATTTGGGATTAATGTAACAAGCAAACATAGAAAAAATGCTCTATTAATATTATTTATTTAATTTGTTTAGGCATTTTTTAAAAATTTTTATTGAATTTTTTTGATTTGTTTTTGCGCTACATTGAATTAACATAGAGAAGTGGTTGGAAATCATTGTGTTAGATTGCTTGAAAATTCATAAATTTTGACATTTCATTGCCATTGTGACTACCACAGTACATTTATAGTATTCTTTTTTTCTTTGGCGGTACAATAACAACAATTTTGGTTTAACGCAACAAGTAAAAATTGAATAATTGCCCTATTAATATTATTTATTTGATTGTTCATAACAATTAGTACAATATTGTCGAAATAATTCACACTAGTTATTATGTATTGATTTTTATAAATATTTTAGCGGTACAGTGAATTGCTGCAGAATCAGTGGTTGGAAATCATTGTGTTACGTTGTTTAAAAATTCGTATATTCTGGCATCTCCTTATGCCAATGTGATTGCCACAGTAATTTTAAGTAATCTTTTTTCTTTGGTTGTACTTACAAGCAGTAACAATAATTTGCAGCAAGTAAAAATTGAAAATTGCTTTAATTATATTATCTATTTATTATATTAAAGTAATTATTCATAACAATTGTTATACTACTAACAATTAGGTAACACTATTTAATGTTCATTGAATTTTTTGAATTTTGGATCAGTAGTTGGAAATCATTGTGTGGGGTGTCTGAAAATTTGTAAATTCTGGCATCTCACTGCCATTGTGACTACCACAGTACATTTTTAGTTTTTTTTTTCTTTGGCGGTATAATAACAATAATTTCAGCCTAACGCAACAAGTATACATTGAAAAATTGCCTCTAATATTATTTATTTAATTTCTTTAAGTGATTTTTCATAACAATACACTAAATAATTCACAAAAATTAATATTTAGAGAATTTTTTAGCGCTACACAGAGCAGTGTTTGAGCATCATTGTGTTAAGTATTCATAATTTGCTTATTGTTAATTATTAAAATAAATAAAACATGGAGTTATGTTTCCAAGAGCACATATTTTTAAACGAATGTTGTGTACAATATTAACTTTAGCTAAATTATTTTTAATAAGCCGTTTGTATGCTGAAAGTTATACATTTTTTGATGTTATCTTGAGAGGTTACTAACCCACGTATTGTAGTTTGCTGTCAAGCAAAAAAATATTCCTTTCAGCAAAAAATAAATAGTTGATATCTTAATTAAATTGCCCTGTTTGCGCATCCAGCTTCAATTAATTAATAAATAAATAAATGCATAATTATAATAATATCTATACATACTGACGATAGATAATTTATTAAAATTAAAATTTATATGCACGCTAAAGTCCAATAAAATGATGATTATTGTAATTTATTTGTCTACAATAACATCAATAAATAAATAAATTTTACTGATAAACAAACTCAAGCATCAATTTATAGAGTCGAATAAAGTAGCGTAGAAACTACCTACCTACCTACATACACTCGCATAGAGTGGAAAAAAGACTATTGAATATCAGAAAATAAAGATTGGAATTTTTTTCTCCATACACATTTAACAAGAAAAAAAGAAGCGAAAAAAACTTAACAATGTCATTAAGATGGCAATCCTCGTAGAGAATAAGGGAGTAATATAAATAATGCACGTGACAACCGCTATATATTATATCTACACACGCTTTTCTTTTGCGGAAAAAAATATATATATAACGGCATAATCTTAGGGTAGAAATGTATCTACCAAGGCTTTGTTTTGTAGAAGAATTAAGCTTGTGTCTAATACGAGGCGGGCGAAACGAAAAGCACCCTGGATATCTTATACTCTCTCTATATGTGAATGTGCATGTGGATGTGTGTATGTGTATGTGTGTGGTAAAGGAGAGTCAAGTATGGACATCGTGTTGTGGTCGGTTTTTCCTTTCACTCCACCCTTACACACATACACAATTTTCCCTTCCATCCGATCCGTTGTATTTAAGGAAAACAAAATGAGAGACCGCAAACATTCTAATCTAATCGAACAGAAAAATATATGCAGCATTATTTGCACAAACATCATCAATTGCCGCTTTCTAATTAAATTAAACAAATTAATTAATTATTAATTAGTGCATATAATTGAAATATACATTTAATAAGACAAATTTATTGATAATTAAGTGGGGCTAAGTAATAATAATATTATTTATTGATAATAAATTTTATCCATTATTTATGGTCCTTAAAATAACATCATTAATTATGTTGAAATTGTATTTTATTACCGCATTTTATTGACTACCAATTATAACTTATGTACTGATAACATTTTTGTATTTAAATGTATTTTTTACTAATGTCTTTATCCTAATTGTAAAATGTTAAAGTTTGTTGCGTTTTGCATGCAATAGCGCGCAATTAATTCTTGGAATATTTATTGTTTTAAATGTTGAATAGAGTAGCAAGTTAATTAATTACAATTTTGTGCCTAAATGTATTTTTAACTATTGTTTTCTTTCTAATTGTAAAATGATAGATTTTGATTCATTTTCCAGTCAATACTTGAATATTTATTGTTTTAATATGTTGAACAGAGTAATAAATTAAGTAATTACATTTTTGTAAATGTATTTTTAGCTGTAGTTTTTATCCTAATTATAAAATGATAAATTCTTCTGCATTTTCCAGCCAATAACACGCAATTAACTAGTCGAATATTTATTGTTTTAATATGTTGAATAGAAATGATAATTACATTTTTGTAAATTTATTACTAGCTAATTCATTTTATTAATTGTAAAATGATGAATTTTGATGCGTTTTCCACTCAATAACGTGCAATTAATTGTTCGAACATTTATTGTTTTAATATGTTGAACAGAGTAATAAGTTGATTAATTACATTTTTGTGCATTTTTAACTGCTCGAATATTTATTGTTTTAATATGTTGAATAGAAATGATAATTACATTTTTATAAATTTATTATTAGCTAATTTTAAATGTAAAATGATAAATTTTTGCAGCGTTTTCCAGCCAATAATGTGCAATTAACTGCTCGAATATTTATTGTTTTAATATGTTGAACAGAGTAATACTTTTATCGCATTATTTTATTTTTGGTGCAGTAAATTTATTACTCCGAACTTAATCTCCAAAAAATGATATTTTTTGCGTTCTGGAATTACGATAGAATTTTTATTAAAATATAAAATATCGTTATGGCGTCGAAAACGCGTCGTGTCTAATTATGATCTGCAATTATCCTAAAAAATGGCGCAATTTTTTATGTTTTTCTATTTACACAGATAAAGTAATGGTTTCTATGAGTAATGGTCTTATTGTATTAGATTGTTTATTTGTAAGAGAAAAGTTTTATTAAAAGAATAAAATGAAATATGGCCTAATATGTTATATGAGAACGCAAAAAAAACTTTTTTGACGACTTAAAGAAGGCAATGGCGCATTTTCTGCTAATTCATTTCTTCTTTCTCCTCCTCCTCGCCCATGAAGGAGGAAAGAAAAAACATATATAATATAAATAATAATCTAACGCTCATTATAAGCGTAATACGATATCGTTCTCATAACGATAATCCAGCAGCGGCAAAAAACCCATCTATACACCCTCTTAATGGTTTTTTTTCGCCACACATCGCATGAGTTCTATTACAGACACCCCCTTATTATTATACGTGGCCAGCGTAAAGGTGCAGCCGGAGCAACATATTATTCGACCCTCGCGCCGCCGAGCTGAAAAAAAACTAAGCAAAAATGTCCTAGCAATTCGTAGTCGATCCCTATAGCTTCTCATTCATCCCAAGGGTCCGAGTTGATCGTAAACTGGCCTACCCGCTCTTCATGCCCCTCAAACATCGCACTCCCTTTCCTCCTTCTTAATGCATAAAAAACTTTTTTACGACAATCATCTTCCGCAGCCCGAGAGGAATTAACGCGCGCCGCGCTCTCGCCGAACAATTAAACATTATGGTGCAGGCGCCGGCAACGCACACAAATTCAATAAACACCACGGCATTACGATCATATCTCAACGATTCCATCGTAAATTCATTTGTTTTAATGTCGCGCTTTTGCAAATTTTGCATTTTAATTAAATCGTGCGCAGTAAAAGTCAATAACGCTATGATTTTTTAGCGCATTAAAATGCAAATGTTTCATTTCAAATGAATGATGAAACGTATTGTACATATGACTTTGATGTGCAAAAATGATTAATTACGTAATTGATAGTAGCGTGTGTAGTAGTGGATGGAATAGAAAATTGGGGAATAAAAGGGATGCGCGCGTAATTGATTTGTTTAAAAGATGTAAGGCGATCAAATAACGCTAGTTCAGACTTTCAGGAATCGTTTAATTAAATTTGAAACTAATTTATCGTCGAGAGCGTCTGGAATTTGAACAGGGAGTGTACCGGACACGGACCACTCGACTGGACACGCTAAAACAGATTGCCTAATCAATTCCTTGTGTCCGAACCGACTCTGATCAATCTAAATTAATCCCCGCTGCCCATTTCGGGCGCCATAGACCACCCTATCCCCCTTCTAAATGCCGCCGTTAAAAAAGCAAGAACCGTTTGCTATATAATTCTCCTTTCCC
This sequence comes from Adinopsis sp. GC000173, assembly GCA_030264715.1. Taxonomy (NCBI): domain Eukaryota; kingdom Metazoa; phylum Arthropoda; class Insecta; order Coleoptera; family Staphylinidae; genus Adinopsis; species Adinopsis sp. GC000173. The sequence continues at coordinate 1,083 of JARJDW010006769.1, read as the reverse complement.
TCGGCTTTTTCTCTCCTCGCCGGCGTAGTTTTTTTTTGTTGCTTTTGCGCCGCAACATAGATGCTATACTCTTCTATACGACCGATGCCTTTTTTCCGGCGGCATGACCACAATTATTTTTTCGCATGTTGTTACGGAATTAATGTCGACGTAATTAATTTGGCGTTGTTCTTTTTTTTTTGTAGGTGTAAAATATGAGCGAGCACAAGTTATGACAGGTGTTGAAAGAAAGCGACACCGCACGCCGTTGATAAATTGAACCGGACTGGAGTAAAAACTAAAAAAAAAATAGACGAGAGTGAGAGAGCGAACTGGACGCAAAAAGCTTCCAAGATTCAATTCACGTCTTGAGAAAATATACCCTGTTAGACAGTAACTGAAGAAAGCGCGAACAACCATTTCATAAGCGAGAGAAAATGTTCTATATACGTATAGATATATATATATAAAAAAGTAAAAATGAAATTAAATTATTTATTTCAGAGTCAGCGCTAGATGTTATTAACTAGCCGGTAGCCATCTTTTTTCTACTTCTTGCTCGTTGTGCAAGGATTGAAAATTGTATGTTGTTGTTGTTGTTTTTTATTTATACTATATATGTATTTTTACTCTCTCTTTCACTCCTTCGCTCGTTTGCTTGTACTTGAGATGACTAGTTTGATGTATGATGGAAAACTGTATATATATAGCTAAAAAAAGGAAAACTTAAAAAGTCTTCTACAACAAAACTGTCAAATTAATCAAAATTCCTGCTGAACTTTTACTGCACGTTATTAGAAGTTGTCGATTTTATGGACGGCTGCACGATACTATTTTACAAAACGTCAGGACCTACTGCTTTGCTAATATTTAGAGATTTAATAACGCAATTATTTGATGATTTTCACGCAATTTAACAATCCGAAATCGTTTTCCGTCGAACATTAGTTTTTTTTTGGAAGTAGGTGCATTAGGTATATAATATGAAATTTAATTATACGTACATATAATTTTATTTTATTCAGCGTCGTTCCTCATCGGTACGTCAGGACCTACTGCTTAGCTAATATTTAGAGCTATTAACGTAATTATTTGATGATTTTC
>JARJDW010006767.1:0-21253 GCA_030264715.1 Adinopsis sp. GC000173 | reverse complement strand
CCCACTGCTGCGTCTTATAGTTCGTAAAATACCGCAATTTCTTGGTTACGTTGTAATTTTATTGAAATGTGTAAATTGTGTTGCCTACATTGATGCGCGTCCATGTATCGGTCGCTCGTCGTCTTAATCAAAACGACAGTGAAAATAATAAATTAATTGTGGGTTAGGTCAGGGATATCAGAAGGTGTGCGCGCTTAAATTTTGTTCGAACCGAATTGATGACCCGTAACCTATCTCAACTCAACGACTAGACGTTGTGCTGCGACCAATTTGATTCAATCATGGAAAAATATATGTGCGTGTATATGGATATAATGCGACGACGGACGAGCGAAAAAAAGCAAAAAGCTAAACAAAGAGAGAAACGTAACAACGAAAAACGTTTTTCTCGCGTCGTGTATGCTGGGAGGCCTAAGTCAGTGTACAATACGTTTTTGGAGGGCGCCATCTATACCGTTAGCAATCCGTTATTATTAGAGAATAAAATAAAATAAAAACGGTTGCATCGTTTTTTTGTTGTTGTACTATTTCGTTTCGGTTTTCAAGCCATAGAAAAAATGCAATGCGGATGGAATTACGTGCGTGTTGTGCGTGTGTGCGTACTAAGGCCTCTGCACCAGCAAAATGTACTTTAATTACACACAGTGTGAGAGTGACGTCATATGAATATGGGGTACCATATGACTGTTGTTCGCTTTATGTTTCACCCCGCTAATTAACGTTAATGTCCCTCCCAGGTCCGATAACGAACAGGAAAACAAAAATGCAACTAAATATATTAACGGTCCCGACCTAACCCAAACAAAAAAAATATCGTAGATATGACGACGACGACGACGACGCCATGTCTTCTCCTCCTTTTTTATTTGTTTATTCATTTTTCGTGTTTTCGACACATTGTTTGTTGTTGTTGTTGTTGAGCGTGGCGACTAGACGGACGCTTAACGAGCCGCCGACCGATGAACCATCAGTCAGTATATGGTGCAACGCGCAACTTTTTATTTTTAACTTAATTCTTCGTTTCGGGGAAGGTTAAACAATTATCGGGCGGCGATTAATTATATGCGAAATTGCAGATGGGCATGCATGTGGCGAGTGGTGCAAGGAGAGAGGAGCAAGCAAGCAAGCGCGCGCGCACACAAACATTTCTCAATTCGCTGTCCCGCCGTCTCGATTCCCAATTTACTGCCTTCGCTCAACAACAAAAAAGTGCAATCAATGATGCTGATGATGATGATGACTATGATGATGACGACGATGATGATGATGATTATTTTTTGTGTATTAAATGCTTGTTTCCAAGTCCGAAATCTATAGCTAACTGTATTGCTAACATTCACATAGGGAAATGTTGGGTAATGCCGCAACCTAATCTATCTAAAAAATTATTAAGGACGGGGTATCTATAAAAAGTAGTTCAGATCACTTATATTTAAAATGTAAATATCTCTGAAACCGTACGTTAGATTGTTGTATTGTTTAAATAGCATATAAGAGTTTAAAATGCAATGACATATTCATTATTTGTATCACATTTTCGAGTACTATTAAAAAAGGCAAATAAAATTGAACTATTTTCAACTTGGAATCCCATTTTCTCAGAATCTAATTATGATACGGACTTAAATCAAACGATTTTGATTTAATAATAATGAAAACTAAGACCTAATATACTTTGATATTATTAACAAATTTTTTTCTTAAATTTCCAATTCAATAAATATAGGTACAGTCTTCCAATGAGTATGAATTTATTATCCTGTCCTAGTGTTTGTGCTAAGTAATATTTTCATTTACAGCAGATAAAGATTAGTTGCTGGGTTTTCTCAAAAATGGGACTCCAAGTTGAAAATAATTCAATTTTATTTGCCTCATTTCATAGCCTCTGAAGATGTGATTGATTAACTTAGTATGTCATTGCATTGTAAAACTCTTCCAGTTATAGACTATCGGCGCTACTTTTTATAGATACCTCGCCCTTAAGTGTAAAGATCAGAAAAACGCATCCAGTACAAATTTTTCCAGTTGCAAATATTGTGTAGCCAAACATAATGCAAAATGTCGACAGATCTTCAAGAAATAAATTAGCAGCCCTTTTTACATATAACATTTCGTGTTTTCTGTTCGAACTGCAATGCGCATAAAAATTGAAGCTAAATTATTTCTGGATCTGATAATGTATAGACAAAGAGGCATTCTGCTGTGTATTGCTAAATATTTTAAGACATAATTTGCACTAGATTGCCCTTCACATCTTCTTGGAGGTAATGACGCTCCTAACTTAATTTGTCATAAATTTGAAAAAGGCAACGAACGAATTTTTCGTAGAAATTTCCTAATTCTTCAAGTGTTTGGTCAGAAAAAAAAGAAGTATTGAAATGTTGCTTGTTACACCAAAATTGTTTTTTTTTGTAAAACTGTTAGTGCATTTTTTTTGATGCAATCAAATTTATAAAATATTTTATTGAAAATCACAATACAATTTTGTCTGGAATTGCTTTCTCGCTATAAAATTCTCAAAACGGTCATGTTTTGCAATTCTAATTTTGATCAAATTTTGAGTCTTATTCTAATATATAAAATTATAATCTAAAATTTGTAAAACTACCGAATTTACTACTATTCTGCGCATTCTTTTTGCAAACAACTTGTCCAATTATTCTTCTAAATTAATATTAGTTTTAATTAGATGAAAATTTATTTTTACTCTAAAATTCGTAAACTTGACGTTTTAGCTACCATTTCTGGCACTCTTCTTCAAATAATTTGCCCAATTTTTACTTCAAATTAATAAAATCTTACAATTGAGAAATCACAATTTAGTTTTGTCTAAAAACCGACCATTACAAGTCTATGATTCCTATTTCTTATGGATTCTTATGAACTTTGCATTTTTATCTTCCGCTAACGCTGATAATGTCGAAAAAAGGCTACAATAAAAAGCAATTATCATAAACCATAAACCCAAAATTCCCAATAAAGCTTAATTCTGAGTCTAAGTTAATAAAATTTTAAAATGTCACAATCCTGAAAATGTTTTCTGCCTCAAAAACATAATTAAAAGATACATTTTAGTAGCCAAAATTGTCAGAATAGTTACTTTAAATGTTTAAATATTTTGAATTTCAATTTTAACGTTTCCAACACGAAAAAACTTCATATACCCAATAAAATGTATTTGTTTTAAATGGACCACTCTGTATATTGTTGCCAACTCAACGCCACATTCACACACGTTGATTGTTTTTGTGCGCGCCGTCCAATTAACGCGCCCAAAAAGAACAAAACATACAAACAAAACGAAACACCAAATACAAACCGTCATTGTCGTCATCGTCTTCGTCGCTCAATCTTGATTTTTCTACGTCTACGCATTTATTAGTAGATGTGTAGTTTTTCGATATTGACCTAGGTCGCTTTGTGTCTCGTCAATGCAACATCATCACACAGTTTTTTCATTGTTTTTTTGGAGGAAAAATGTGGTACGCCACTGATGATGGCCAGACAGATGCAAGAACTCTATCTAGGTCAGACGTGCATTTAGTTCACACAACAACAACAACAACGAAAAAAAAAAAAAGAATTAATCGACGTTGTTGGCCCGGCCGCATAAAGCAGCGAAAATAATCATCGTTTAATTTTAATTTTTTTGTTGGTGCCGGAGAAAACAATGCTGCTATGCATAAATTTGCAATTGCATTCAATTGAATGTTATTTTGCTTTTTTTTATTGTGGGGGGAAGCGAAAATTAAACAAAACATAAATACATTTTCAAGAAAAATGAAAAAAGGTGTCATCGTTTATTTAATAATACTGTCACATATTTTTCATTCAAATTATATTCAAATATAAAAATTTTTCATTAAAAAAAAACAATTGAAATTAAATTAAATTAAAAAAAAAGAAACGAGATCCGGCATATTTTTTTGCAAAAATTTTTTCCTTTCTTTCTTTTACATTTTGTAACGGTGCAAAAATACAAAAATAGAATAATTATCAGACAAAAAAAATATCAGAAGAAAAAAAAAATCGTTTTTAAAATATGTACAAATTACAAAGAAAGAGAGAGAGAAAAAACAGAAATTCTTATCAGTTAATTTTATTAATAATTAAAAGGAGCAAAAATATGCGCTAAAAATTGAAATTAAATTATTAATTGATTATCACATGTATGTACAATAATTTACAAAATATCATAATAATAATAATAATAATATATTTATATACGGTATACTTTTTTTTGCCATTGATTTTTCTCGTTTATTTTCATTTTTTTGGTTCTAATTAATTTTATTTTATACTTAGATTTAAAAAATATTAATATAATAATAATTAGGCGCTAATTAATTGATAATGATTAATAGTTAGTGTAATTAGTTTGTTTTTGTAGTGGTTGCTTCGTCGCTGTTTGTTACGCAAAAAACACCAAAAATAAAAACACATCATTTTTCATTGTTTTTTGGCGGTTAAGTACACAAACACACACTTGCAAGTACATCATCACAGATGGCGCGCGCAACAATTCCGAATGTGCGTAAACACTCGACGATTGGTTGTTGTGGTTGGCCAATATTGATAATAATAATAAAAACTAAATTTGATCACAATCATGCTTTGCATTTAATTTTTTTTTTTTTGATGGTTGATGGATGTGGAGAGGATGTTGTTTACGAACAGCCGCACCGATCGACGACCATGCCCGGCAGGCTGCCGTACACGACGTTCATCTGCTGATCGAAGTAGAGCATCGAGATGGCGCTCAGCTTGCGCGGCGTACAGCAAGGGCCGCCGCCGGTGTGCGGCGATGCGGCGAGATGCAGCAGGTGGGTGTGCGCGTACTTTTGCAGCGTCACGGGCGGACAATCGCCGGCGCAGTAGTGCGCCTCGTAGCGTTTCGGCGCGATGATAAAGTCCCAGCCGAACTGTTCGAAGTCGACGGTCAGCGGATAGCGGCAGCAGAGCGATTCGTTCGTCTTTTCGTCGCAATTTAGGCCGTAGACGTTGCGTCGTTTTCGACGGTGCGCCTCGCGCGTCGTTATCTCCACGAACGGCACCTGAAACGCAACAAATCAAATCATTTATAAATTTGTTGGTATTTAAATTGCAAAAAATTAAATTTTTTGAGGTTATGTCCTATATATTTGTATAAAGTATGCCTTATTGGTGCTTAAATGGTAGCCTTTTTAATGAAAATTGTAATAGATTCAAAGTATTACCAAGTTATATATACGAATAAGCAAAAAAAGTAAAATTTAAAATTTTTGAGGTTATATCTAAGTCATCTATATAAAGTATGCCTTGTCGGTGCTTAAATTGTAGCGTTTTACATGAGAATTGCAATACATTCAAAGTATTACTAAGATACATATACAAATAAGCAAAAAAGTAAAATTTTAAATTTTTGAGGTTATATCTAAGTCATCTATTTATAAAGTATGCCTTGTTGGTGCTTAAATTGTAGCGTTTTAATGAAGATTACAACACATTTAATGTATTATTTGTTTATAAATAAGTAAAAAAAATCTCTAAAATCAAACATTTTAGAGGTTATGTCTATAAATTTTGGCATCTTCGTAGCTATTTTAATGAAGATTAGAATGTAGGCAACAAATTAACACATTATGTATGCAATGTCGCTTAAATATGACAAATTGCATCTGTTATCAAATATTAAACAGCAACGATTAATTTAACTATTTGAGGTTATGTTTATTAGCAAAATATAGCATGTTTTATAACACATTGCTAGATTATATATAAAAATAAGTTAAAAACTCTAAAATCTAAAATTTAGAAGATTATGTTTATGTAGTACATATATAGATACGCAAATTATTACCAGATTCTGTTTAAGATTATGTGTATTAGCAAAATATAGCATCATAGTGCTTAAATTGTGCCTTTTGCAATGAGAATTAAAATTCTTGCGCGCGCTATACAAGCGAATAAAGAAGAAACTGTAATACTTTTGAGATAGAAACTAGAAAAACTAGCTTGTTCCCACTTAAAACGCGTCATTTTGTTATACACTAAACATTTTTGAGGTTATATTAAACAAAATTTACTACAATGCACCGAATGCAAAAACAACGTGAAACGATGCAAAATATAATAATAATTTTATTGCATAAATTTATTTACTCAAATTGTGTTTGATTTACTATTTGCCGCTGCTTATCGCCATCGTAAATATTAATTCGAGTTTAGATTGACAGTAAACACACACACACATACACACACACGGAAAAATAATAAAGCATAATATTCGCGCGCACACTACGTACACACACACATACACGATTTTTAATCAGAAACAATTGATAATTTAATTAGCAGGCCGGCGGGCAGGCACCTGTAATCTTAAACACTGATTAATGGCGCGCGGCAAATTAGTCAAAACAATTGCGTAAGTGAGCTCGCGATTAATAAATGCATCATCATTGCGCTGCTGCCTGCTGCCCGAAAAAAAAAAACAATAAATCAACGCGTTGGATGTTGATTATTGTTTTTTTTTTATTTTACGTTAAAAAAATGATTGCAAACGTATTATGTGTGTGGGGGTGGTGGGGACGTTTTCGGGCGTAGTATTGTTTCGTCGCCAGCGAGACACAATAAACACTCGAAGACGGCGACGGCAATACGCACGCTGTTTTGACTCTTTTTGTGTTTGTTATTAGGCAACTTTATCAGCATTAAATAATAGGCAACTCTATTCGCATGCGTACCTTGCTAATTCCGTTCTTCTCGTTGCTCGTCGTATTCGTGACGATCACTTTACGTCCATTCACGCTGCCGCTGATGATAAAGCCCAAATTCTCACGCGGACTTTTGAACCATTCGCTCACCATTGCGGTGACGTCAATCTGCACCCAATCGCCACGGCCCTTGATCTGTTGCGTCTTCTTCGACGACATCTTCACCATGCCCGGCTCGCCGCCTCCAACACTTCCACCCTTATAATACACCTTGAAAATTTCAATGTGCACGATGGCCGGTTGTGAGGACGCTTTACGATCGGCGCCCTTTACGTACACGAACAGCGTTGCATTGTTCACGTGATACTTGGTGATCGCCTCCGTGAACTCGAAGTGGAGAATGTCGTGCTGGGCGCTGCGCCAGCTGTGACGTAGATGGGGCGCTGTAAAATAAATAAAATTATATTAGTTATGCACTAAAAATTAAATTAAATAAATTATATACAATATAAGAATATAAAGTAAAAATATCAGAAAATCTAAAACTTTTAGAGGTTTTTTTGATTGAGACCTGACAAATGAATAGGTAATATTATATAACAAAGAATAAAAAGTGAAATCCATTTTTTTTGTTGAGGTTATGTCTGCTAATCTTTTTTACGTCAATGCGACAAACAAGTTTTTAGGTTATAGATGCCATTTTAGAACATAGATATTTGTGATGATTGATAATAATTAGTGTGACTCCAAAATTCAGGAAAAAATTCTTAATTTGGAACGCTAAAAAGTTTTATAACTTTAACAGTCATTTGAGAACTTTTTCATTTTGTTAAAATACGCAATTTTTATTAAAAAGAGCTAAAAATTACTTAAAACTGCAATTTTATTTTCGAGAAACTTAAAAGTGAGTTTGCAATATGTTAAAAATAGTCGTTTCTTGTATAAAAATTGCTAACGTTTTGAGCTAACAATATTTTTTTGAATATTTTACATAAAGAAGAATGCTAAAAATGGTAATTATAATTAAAATTTATTTTGTATTATTATAAATGGTTTGAATTGTTCCGAAAAATACAATCTCCTTTCTGAAAACCTAAAAGATTGCAAGTGTATTTAGAACAATAAATATTTTTATAAATAAATTGTAAAAATCAGGAAAGCATATGGGAAATTGTTATAGAAATTTAAATTTTTTGCGTAAACAAATAAGATTCTCTGTAACATTCACTATTTTTTTGCTAGAATTTGAATTTTGCTTCAACAAACTTCAAAATTATACCTTAATGCATGTAAAACAGGTACCTAATAGTTTTTTTTTTAATTTTTGTAATGAAATGATATGTTTAATTGTAAAAATTCGCAGCAAAAATATTTGTTTTTGCTACTATTTACATTTCGCCTATAAAAAAATGTTAAAAATTATGCATCTAAATGATAAAAAAATTTATTTGCAGAAATTGAAATATTTTAGTTATTATTCAAAATAAAAAACACAAAAATTAGTATTTTTTGCTATCTACTAATTTTTAATGTGCAAAAATTTGAAATTTGTTACAAAAATCCCAATTTTTTGCTTGATTGATCAAATTTTGTAGTTGTTTATTAGCTAGAATTTGCGTATTCTTTCTCGAACACATCATTGAGGGGCGCGAGGAAGAAAACGAGGAAAAAGGCACATACACACATACACACATACACATCGATGCGTCTCAATTATCGCATCTGGTTCATAATTCACAGGGTCAGTGCAGATCATTGCACCGGCAAAGACCAACATCAACATCGTCGAAACCGCGCGCGTATATATTGTATATATGCAACGCGCACAAACAGCCGACCAGCGCAACTTTTTCCTCCTCAATCATCATCAACATCATCATGTTGATCATGTTGATCATCGCCCGAAAAAGCAAATTAATTAATTCTCGACCATAATTCCACCTTCAACTTGCATTATTTTTGTGCATAGTTTTGCGCTTGTAAAGTTAGTGGTAGTAGTTGTTGTTGTTTGTTGTTTGTTTTCTTTTTTAAATCAGGCAGCAGGTTCATGGACGAACACGAATGACGACGACGACGAGGGCGCGCGCCTGCCTGCCTGGTCATTCAGTCATGTGAATATGTGCATACGTTTATTATGTTTTATTTTATTGCACTTGCACTTGCACTTGCTAAAACACATTCACATCGCTCCTCATATCCACATTTGCTCGTCGATGTACCACTCTCTCTACTCGTCTCTCTTTCCTTCTTCTCCGTTTCAATTGTTTGCTATTTCGAAACGCGCTACAACACTCGTTTATTTATTTATTTTCTTTCAGCTGCACAATGCCAAAAAATCTAATTATATATGTGTAATTAAAAAACTGCAAAATTCATATTTTCTCTGAATTCCAAAACTTGAAAAGACTGTTTATTTGCCATAAAACTGCAATATTTGTTTTCGATCTGTTTGAATGTTCTGTGTTTCGATTAAATGATTCAGGGCCGATTTCATAATCATTTTAATGGTCTGTTAAAATTTAAGTCTTCCTTAAAAATTAAAATCAATTTCATAACGATTTTAAGTGACCATTAATAATAGTTTTAAATTGTCATTTAAAGGCACCTTTAACTTAATTCCCCCTTTAGTTAACAGAGCCTTAACGATTTGATTATGAAATCGCACAAAACAAGAAGGAAAAAATTTACGCATTCATATTTTTTCGAATTTCAATACATCTATAATATCTAATAATTTGACTCGAACACAAAATTGATATTTTCTTGTAGTTCCAAAAAGATGAAACCTCAGCATGCATGCGTTAAAAAAATTAGTTTATTTTTGTTTTAAGCACCTTTCACTGTCGATATACTAATTTTTTTCCATGTTTTTGACTTCTTTCAATTAGTATTCGTCTTTTGACATTTTCAATCAATTTCTTTTTTTGCTTTTTCGAGAAATTTTCAAGAAACCTTTTTGATGAAAAGTCCGGTAGAAATATCGTAAAAATACAAAGGTGGTCTGAGGAGTTTTGAGCTTTTCCGTGATATTTCGAACGTGAAAAGAAACAAAAACCAGCAAATTGTAAAAAAATGTAAAATACGAGAAAAATTCAAAAACAAAAAAGTGCAAAATGTAATAGCAACTGCAACAAAATTTTTAAAAATGTAAAAATCAAAAAAAAGCAAACACAAANACGTGAAAAGAAACAAAAACAAGCAAATTGTAAAAAAATGTAAAATACGAGAAAAATTCAAAAACAAAAAAGTGCAAAATGTAATAGCAACTGCAACAAAATTTTTAAAAATGTAAAAATAAAAAAAAAGCAAACACAAAGAAGGAGAAAAAAGGCAAAAACCGAAAAATATAAAAAAATGTTAAGAAAACTAGAAACTTATCAAATCTATGTATAAAAAACTTGATGTTGTTTCTGTTTTTGAGGTTCTTTCAATTAGTTCCTTATTAGATTCGTCATTTTTACATTTTCTATCAATTTCTTGTTTTGCTTTTTTCGGGAAATTTTCAAGAAACCTTTTTCATGAGAAGTCCGGTAGAAATATTGTAAAAATACAAGGGTGGTCTGAGAAGTTTTGAGCTTTTCCGTGATAAGAAACAAAAACAAGCAAATTGTAAAAAAAAAAAATTTTAAGATGTGAAAATCCAAAAAGAAGCAAACACAAAGAAGAAGAAAAAAGATAGAAACCGAAAAATGTATCAGATCTATGTACAAAAAATTTGATGTTATTTCTGTATTTGTGGACAAACAAATATGTATATTTCTTGTATTGGTTTTTGGCATTTTTTGAAATTGACAATTTGCTTTTTACGTTCCCACGTCGTGATCGTCGTTTTCATACCTATATATAGGTAGATACGTATCCCATGTGTTGGGCCGTGAAATGAACAGCTGATACGTAGTGCATGTAATGTTACCAAACGAACCAGCTGCCGGGGCGGCCTGGCTGGTCGGCCGTGTGAAACGAACAGGTGAAGGAGGCGCGCGCGCGCTTAGCGAGCGCTGCTGAGCTCACTCGCTCGCTCGCCTCTCGCACACACAAAAAAAAGGGTTACGGCTCATAGTATTAATAATAACGTTTTTTTTTTCGGTTCGCTTCTTGAATCATGATGATGATGGACGCAATTTAATTATATATATGTATCGGCTTGGGGGCTTCTTTTGCTCGCACTATAACAACAACACCAACCACCCTATTCGCTCGCTTTGTTTTCGTTCGCTCGCACGTTGAAAACTCATGAATTTGAGCGCGTACTTTGTTTGCGTTTTAGTCAAATTTGCAAATGTTGTCAAATTTAATTGCGCAACGTAGATTTTTCAGCCAAATCACACATAAATGTCATTTTAACTTTTTCTATAAAAATCTATTTCTTACTAATATTTTGTAGTGAGATCTATATCTCTATAGTAACGAATTAAAGCTAACTAACATTTTCTAGAAAAATTATTAAAAATCCACAATAACTCGCCTAATTTCGTCTTTAAGTTATTGGAATTTTGTAGGACGATAGAATTTTTCTGCATTTTATTAAAAAATGTATGAAAAACTACGTTTTATAGCAAAAACGTTAAAGATTTTGCTTAGGTTCATCTTTAAGTAATTAGAATTTTGTAATTAAAGTGCATTTTGTATTAAATTAAAGTTGAATTCCATTTTATGGTAAAATTATTCAAAATGTCACCGATTAACATATTTTCTCTTTAATAACTCGCTTAGTTTTGCCTTTAAATTAATGAAATTTTGAAATAATATAGAATTTTGCCTCTTCTATAAGAAAATGTACTAAATAATTAAAGTTGCATTACATTTTAGGGCAAAATGATTAAAGATATCGCTTTAACTGTCAGTTAAAACACTTGATCTTAAATAAATTTCAAAATTTTGTCGCTAAAATAATGAAATTTTGTATTAAATTAAAGTTGAATTCCATTTTATGGTAAAGTTATTCAAAATGTCACCGATTAACATATTTTCTCTTTAATAACTCGCTTAGTTTCGCCTTTAAATTAATAAAATTTTGAAATAATATTGAATTTTGCCTCTTTTATAAGAAAATGTACTAAATAATTAAAGTTGCATTACATTTTACGGAAAAATAGTTAAAAATATCGCTTTAACTGCCAGTTAAAACACTTGATCTTAAATAAATTTCAGAGTTTTATCGCTAAATTAATGAAATTTTGTATACAACTATAGTTAGTGTGTTAAAGTTTAAAGCAATTTTAAGTCCAACTACATTTTTAACGCAAAATTTCGTTTCAACAAAAAGAAATTGCATTTGGTGCGCTAATTTGCGCTTGGTGCAGATGCGATCGACGTGTTCCACACACCACTACCACGGCGACGCTATTTTTAACCAGCGAGGATGAAAGACATTATAAAAAGCTGTCGTCGCAATGCACAGAAACGTAATCATCGCATAGTCGCATTATCTTCATCATCAAACCAAATCGTAAAATGTCTTAAATTAAATACAGCAGCAGTCTGGCGGCGACCCGACGACGACGCACGCAAAAATAGATGATGAGGAGGAAAGGTGGATTATTCGCCACAGCCGGCAACAACAACAACAATATCGCATCGTCGCGGCGTAACAAAAGAATAAGCGACGACGTCGTCGTCGTCGAAGTCGTACGACGCCTACACACAAGCACATGCACATACATATGTTTCGACACTTGGCCGGCTTTCCATTCACACGCCGCGCGCTGGAGCGAAAGCCAATTAATTTGCCTCTTTTGTTGTTGTTGCTGTTGCTGTTGCTGATGCGGCCGCACCACCACGGCCGTTACACATTATTTAATTGCGCCCGGGACAGGTGGAAAGTTTTTTCCTTCCATCAGCTAGCTAGCTATACACGGTGTCCTCTGCAACAAGCGTGTGTGCTGCAGGTGAATGGCAGGGCCGGACTTAACCCAATCAAATATTTTCAAATGTACTATTTTGTTAAAAACTACACCATGTTTTCTAAAAATTTTATGCAATATCTAAAATTGTGCATTTTTGTATAAGAATACCGTGTTCTTATTCATAATTTAACAAAGTAGTATGTTAATAAAGTATCTAAAAAAAGCTGCCAGGTGTCGGAAATCGAAAGCGAGCCTTTCAGTTGGGAGACAGGTAATTTAGATACTAGGCCATAACGAATATTTAACGTAAGCGCACCACATATAGAAAACAAAATATTTAAAAATGTGTAATAATTAACTTGAATATGTTAACGCAAACAATAAATATTGCATTGTCGCTGACTTAAAGTCTTCTATATGATCAAAAATTTAATTAAAAATGTAATTTATATAAACTTCCTAAAATCTTTTCAATTTTTATGAAAATTCTTACCAGAAATGCAATTTTATCAAAAATTTCTGATAAATTCTTCAATTATTTATATCCGCAGCATTTTAGATAACAATAGCAAATCAACAACTACTTGAAAAATGTTAAAAATAATGTCATTTATATAAACTTCCTAAACGGTTTTCAATTTTTACGATCGCATCAAAAATTCTTACTAGAAAAGCAATTTTTATCAAAAATTTCTGATAAATTCTTCAATTATTTATACCCGCAACATTTCAGATAACAATAGCGAATCAACAATTACTTGAATAATGTTAAAAATACGCAAAAATTGTTATTTTTTTTATAAGCCCATCTCTGGATGACAATAATAACAGTTAAAATTACATAAATTTTATCAAAAATATTTAAATTAGCTAAAAATTGTTTATTTTTAACAGAACCGGAGTTGGTGGAAATGCAATTTTTGATTGAAAGTTTAAAGATTTTTGAAAATTCGACACTGGATGCTCAAAAAAAGCAACAACAAACAACATTTGTACAAAAATTTGTGTTTTTCATTAAAAATTTCTGAAGAATTCTGCAATGTTTAATTTATAATTTACAAGAAATGCATGTTAAATATTAAAAATTTCACTGGAAATACATTTTTTTGTTATCAAAACTACTAAAATGTTTTGTAGGCCCGGTCCTGGATGATAACAATACCAATACGAAAAACAATTGAAAACTTGTGAAAAATAATATGCAATTGTTTTTTTTTGGGTTTACGTTTCCGAAAACTAAAACACACACACATTGTTGCGATGGACACTCTCATCGGCTCTCTCGGGAGGGGAGCGAGGAGTTGTTTGGAATTGATGATCGAAAAGGTCACTAGGTTGTGTATGTCCGTGTGTGTGTTGCTAATAAAGCACACACATAGACACCGATCCAGACGTATGTATGTATCGATCAATTATTAATAATGCTCTCGCATGGTTGCATACATTGTTGCAACAATAATAAGAAAAAATACTTACATTCTTTGGCGAAGGTGACGATCGTATCAGTTTTGATGTGAAATTCATCGTCTTCTTCGTACAGGCTGGGACCTGGTTTGAACGATTGTCCCGGCGATGCCTCGTCGTTTTGCATGCCGCTCGCGTCCATCACCTTGGCGAGGATGTGAGCGGGCACCGGCGGCAGCACGCGGCCGGTAACATTCGGCGCGGCGGCGAAACCCATCCGCCGCAACATTTCACCCTTGATCGCTTCGAGATTGCGTTGCCGCAGCTCGGCGCGCATCTTGCACGAACCGCACACGCGGCCACCGCCGTCCATCAGCGTCGTCGTCGTCATTGCTGACGGTATCGTCGTCGTCGACGTTGTTTGTTCGACAGCGCTCACGTACACCATCAGCACCATCACCAACCACATTGTTGCTATTTTCACGTACATTGTCATTGATAACAATACCAAAAACAAAAAATAATAGATAATCGGCCAACTTATTATTAATTATACTGTCGTTGTTTCACTAGGCAACCAATCTTGCATTGCAAATTAATACCGAAAAAATCACACTCTGATTAAGTTATTTATTATGTAAATATTTATTTTTAATTAATTTGATTTTTGATTATAAGATGATGCGCTGCTACTATAATATATACTGCTGCTAATGCTGCTGTTGTCTGGATTGATGTAACTTGCAACACTCTTCAAGGCAACACACCAACAAAAAAAAAATTTTGTTTTTTTTTTGTTTTATTTCAAACTTAAGCGAACTTATATCGGACAGGAAAAAACTTAAAATGCGCGCGCGATTATTTTATTTATTAGTTATATACTTCTTCTTGTTCTGCACTGTTTTGGTGTAAATGTGTAAGTGTATAATGTATATATATATGTGTATGTGTGTGTGTATATGTGTGTGTGTGTAAATGTGTGTGTGTGGAACGGTGCGCGAGCGACGAGTGACAATATCGTGTATGTGTGTATGTGTAGTGCGTGTAGTGTGTGTGTGTAGTGTGTGTGTGTGTGTGTGTGTGCTACGACCGATTTACACGTGTGTTTGACTACTGAGTTGGGAAACGTGCGTCCGTTCGTATTTATGTGCGAGCTTGCTCTCTGCGCGCCAACACGCGCTCTCGGACTTACACATATACACTCGCAACATACACAACAACGAGAGGCAATCTCGCGGGCGGCAGTGATTATATACTTTTTTATATTTATTTTACGTCACTATATAATATACACGATTTTCACGCATACTACCACTGCATGATGCACCTAGCAAGTACGTTTGGTTGCTGCTTGCTTTGGTTGATGATGGAAGAGCGAGATTAAGCGCACTTACTATAATAACAACAACAACAATGTTGCAATCGTACACTCTTTATTATTAGCCCTCGATTATCATCATCATGTCTTATTCGCTGAAACGAAACAAACACCAGCATTGTTTCGCTGCCTTCAATTGTTTTTAATTGTTTATCTTATTATTCGCGCGCCCTCCGGCTTTTTATCATTGCACTACCAAATCCTCGACATTCTTGCCTTGCACACAATTTAATCACCAATTTAAAAATATCCCACAATAATAAATAAAAAAAAGAGTATATTTATGATTGATTGCCGCATATAATTTATATTGTTATCAATCCGGCTGTTGTACAATATATAGAAACAAAAATGGGTTATTTTCCATTCGGAAACAATGCGACGCACACAATTTTTTTTATTCTTATATTGCAATGAGTTGAAGAGAAAAGAAGACGCAACACAAACGCACCAGAACGCAAAAAACTTTAAAGAGAAAAAAATCATCGCCGCTCAGCGATATTGTCTGGTGGTTATCGGTATAGCGCGAGATATAGGTTAGTCAGTGTCCTGAATTTCGCGCAACGCGAGAGAAATTTTGCAATGCTAGCGGACGCTCGAAATTTCAAGCCGCCCTATCATCGCGCGAGTCATGACGATTGATAAAGTATGCGGTGTGCATTTATTTAAAATAAAAAAAAAATTATGTATTATAATTATATATTTTATAAAAACAAATAACCTTACGAACTTTCGGCAGCGCTTATCACGCACAGCCCGAATATTTCAAATTGTATGTTATGTGATGATAAAACTGTGGAATATTGCATGCTGAATGGGTTGCCTATTACACATGATTGCTTTACTTGCAGGGGGGTGGCAATTATCATGCGTGCCATGCACAATCCAAATAATTCAAATAGATAGATACGTTTTTTCTTTGATTTTTAATATGCCTTCTATTCGTAATTGTTGCGATGCACGTTGCATGCTGAATGGGTTACCTAGTACATGATGGCTTTAGCTGCAGGGGGTGATAATTATTAAGCGTGCCACGTACAATTGAAGTATTGTATATATTTAAGAAACATTTTTTCAATATGCCTCTATTAGTAATTGTTGTGAAGCATGTTGTATGCTGAATGGGTTGCCTAGTACATGATCGCTTCACCTACAGGGGGTGGTAATTATTAAACGTGCCACGCACAATTCAAATAATTCAAATATATAGATATATAATAAACGTCTTTTTTTTCTTTTTATATTTTGATTTTTTATATGCTTTCTATTCGTAATTGTTGCGATGCACGTTGCATGCTGAATGTGTTGCCTAGTACATGATGGCTTCACCTACAGGGGGTGCCAATTATTAAGCATCTTACGCACAATTCGAGTAATTCAAATACATTTTTTTCTTCCCAATTCGTAATTGTTGCATGTTGCAAGCTGAATGGGTTGCCTAGCTGCATCATCATATACAGGGCCCGGCAATTATTAAGCATGTGTGTGCGTGTTGCGGTGGTGGTGATGGTGTGGTAGTTGGCGTCGCGACGTCCCGATCTACAAACAGCGGGTGGTGTGTGTGCCAAGGACGTCAAGGCCAAATTAGAGCGCAATTGTTGGATGTGTAATTGCGAATATGGCATATATACATATACATATATATGTATGTATAATTATATACAGCGTGTTCCGCTGGTTGGCTGTGGTGGCATCAAATGGATGGAAGCTGAGACGGCGTGCTCGTGTTCATCTCCGATTGCATCTATATATATGTAAATGTAAATGTGTGTTAATTGCATCTCGCACAAGAGCAATTAACTGCAATTAATAATTCTAACGCACGCACGAAAAAAAAAGAGATTGGCATTGACGTCAATTCGAGCTCGCGCGCTACGGCCCGTTGGCTGCGCTCGCCGTTAAAATTCAAATTTTTCTATATAATACGTCCCGTTTACTGTTCTATAATTTTGGAGGTTGATTCGAGCGAGTGCCTTCGTCAAACATTTTCCAAAACAAATTTTATATCAATTTTTGCTAAAACTGCTGCAATTTTGCGATTCTTAGCTCAAAATTGGTATATTTCAACAAGATTTAATGCATCTGCAGCCAAATTTATACATTTTTCAGTTATATTCCACGAAACCTTCATTATTAAAGATTACTTTAACTTGTTGGACTTGTTGCAGGCTACTTAGGGTTGCCAACATTAATTTTGATAGGTTGTGTCTCAGAATTAAAATGTTTGTTTTATTCTCATGATAAATTTGCTTAGTTCTCGTCCTAATTGAGTTATGTTTTACAATCTATCTAAATCTACACTAAATATAGTGTTGTATTTGTTAGAGAGTTTCTGTTCTGAAGCAAATTGTAAAATTTAAGAATTTCCTTTCATTCAATGCATTTTTTTCGAAATTGGCGCACTTCTTAACAAATTACTTTGCGTTTTTTATGTGAGTTAAATTTCATCTTACATCTTTAATTATTTATAATGTATTGTCAAATTTATCACTAGGCTAGATAAAAAATCGCTTTTAGCCCTACAATTCAATAAGCTTCTAAATACATTTAAATCATACCCTCACTTAAGCATTTCATTATGCATTAGAACATTCAAAAACGCTTAAGAAAATGAAGAAATTGTGAAAATGTCACGATTGCCAATTTTGCTTACTTTTTCCTACATAAAAACGTTAAGAATTATATTGATCGCTTTAAAATATAAAAAATAGAAGGCATCTTTAGCTAGTTTTTCGGTTTTCTTAATTTTATAAACTTTATAAGGGCTTCTAAAAATTTTATAACGCTTCGAGCCTATGTAAAGCTAAATCCGCTACAGATAGATATTAACAATGCAATTTGAAGGAGATCAGTTTAATATAGTTAGAATGCCAGAAAAACAACACGAGAATAAGGATTTTATATGAGACTAGACCCAAGACAGTGAATTAAAAGCATCGTTGGTATCTAAGAAAATTAATGCAATCCTTTTTTATGACTTTAATGATTTCAAAGTTTTACACCTGCTGTATACTGTATATAGAGCAATGTGGTGAACAGTACCCTATCTATAGAGTACGTTCTAGAATATCGAAAAATGCGAAAAATTGTGAAAAATGAGAGAGACATGCAAAAAATAACGGAAATAAAAGGAAACAAGTAAGAAAAGTGTAAAGATTTGTAAAAAAACGCAAAAGTGATATAAAATCTGGTAAAATAAAAAAAATATAGATTTAAAACTATCAAAACAGTAATTTTAATGACTAAACCAGAGACTTTGTAAAACTTTATTTTTATATGATATAATTAGTTCATTTAGCTTTAGAGCTTAGATTCCTTGCTACCTACTTAAACCAGTGTTATCAAAGAGATTGCTGGCTGGTATAGAATTGCTTTTTAAATCCATTATTACTTTTTCTTACTAAATTTGCGCTTACTTTGTATTAATCACGCAATATAATTAAATCAATCAACAAAACATTGTTTATTTAACGCTTAAAATGTATTGCAAAGAAATACACTGCGTAAATTGTTAAATTCTATTGTATTTTTCACTTAAAATAATCAAATCGCAGTTTATCTATACCTACTTTAGGTCTTGTTGTAACAAATGCGCACATTTTACAACAATTTTTCCATAAATTTTTGTTGCAACATATGTACGTTTTCTTGATTTGTTGCCACGCACATGGCAGCAATCGTCGTCGAGATCGATTTATGCCGCGTAAGGCGGTAATCTAATTTGTTATTAGAGATTCTGGCGTCAAGTTTACAAAAAAACACAACGACACGCATACATATTCCATTTCACATCCATGGATGCATTTCCTCTATCAGCTATCTGATTTCATGTATGATATTGCGATTCTGTAGATGCTGCAATTATTATTATTAACGCATTCAATAAAACGGCGATGCGGTGCGGCTGCGAAAAAATGCATCGCATGCACATACTTCGCATACCGCTTTCAATACTCTACGAACATAGGCCACCATACTTACAGGTAGTTCAAATTGCCGTGTGGTGGGAGTGGGGAAGCACCAGCTGTCATTTGTGCGCTACTGTCAAAACAATATTTTTGTTTTTGCAGCAAGATGTGATTCCTAATCGACGAAGATATTTATTAAGCTTTAGTGAGTATAGCTATAAATATGTTGAATATATAATCGATTTGCTTTGTAGGCAATGGTGCGTGTCATCTCCGTGCATCATTTTGCCAGCCAGAATGTGTTTACGATCGAACAGCCGACTGCAAGCACGGTGACCGCCTCGAATAAGCTGCTCATCGCGCTATCAAGCCATTGCGTTGAGGTACGCGATCTTAACCACGATGGAGATGTGCTCTTTACATTTCCCACCGTCGATGAAGTCGCCCAGATACATCACTGCTTAAATGGTATTGATACTACAATACCATGTTTTTAAAATTCTTATAATATATTTTGAAGGGGATTATGTTGCTACACTCGAGTCGAAGTTTAATCGACAAAATCGAGAGCTTAATTTTATACGGGTGTACGTGAATTGGGACAGCGTAGCTGCATTGCAACAATCCAAGATGAATGTAAGCGGTGCGAGTTTGGGAGCGACAGAATGTGGTATGGTGCAGCCGATGCGAGCACGTATTGCAGGTCGTGTTACTCCAAGCACGAATCAATCAGAACTGGCCAGCTTGGAGATGATTGAGATTCCAACCAAGCGCAATCCGAACGCGCTTGAAGTATGCCAGGTAAATAAATTATTCATCTCTCCACCATCAACAACACATAATGCCCATTTGTATTGTTTTAGATATCTGGTAATATACTAATTGTGGCTGATAAGCTACTCACCATCTATCGCTTCGACGTAAAAGTACACGACATCTCTAAGCTGAAGTTTATCGACTTCGAGGAGATGCCATTTCAGCTGGAGCTCGCTTTTCTACCCACCCATCTTGCTTTATGCGAAAATTACGTAGCGTGTATGAGTAGTGATGCGATGCATCTATTTCGCGTACATCATGCAACACCCACGGACGTCGAATCGCAAGAGCCGGTGATGAATAAATGCAATAACGATACGCATGATGGCGATGATGAAAATTTCAACGATGAAACTTCACTTAATATTGATTATAGACGCATGCTTGCCGATGAAATGAATGATTGTATTGGTGGAAATCGGCGACGATTGACGGTGAATCTACCGATGGTGATGCGCGAAAATAGCGCAATTTATCGGCATAGTCCATTTACGCATTGCGATCGGGATTTGTTGGCAAATGTGAAGGCATCCAGCGCTGAGGTGCGTAAAATGCTAATTCTTAATAAAATTGAGGATGACTAATTATATATTAAAATAGGAAAAAGGATTGGGTATATGTATTATTTATTTTTTAATGTGAAATACGTCTTGTTTTAGAAGTAGAGAGACTATGTCAATCAAAATATTTTCAATGTGCATTTGGGCTGAATAGGTTTATGCTATCTTTAAGTGGAGCTCAATCAATACACATTATTTATATTTTATTTGACGCCTGCATTGATAAATTCTACTTACTTCTAAGTCAAGCCGGAGGTTTAAAAACCGATAACGAAAATTAGAATCCGAATATTGGAAGCGAAAATTTGATTTGATTTAAAATGACTGAAAATTTATTATCTGTTTGATTTTGTGGATAAAATCTAAAAAGTAATGGAAAATATTTAAAAAATTCAAAGTAGTTTATGCATTTCCTTATATTTTTCAAAAATTTTTGTATGAAAAGAAAATAATCTTGCAAATTTCAGTTAAAATTGCATGAAAATTGCAATACTATTAATAAAAAATGTGTGGTAAAGGTTTAAAGATTATTTTGTAATTTTGATTTATCGTTCACCTTTATCGCGTCTCTTTTTGTATCAATTTTACAATGATTTGTATTGTTTTGATGTTTTTTAGGCGCGACAAAGTGTCACCCTAGACAATT
>JARJDW010006761.1:0-11955 GCA_030264715.1 Adinopsis sp. GC000173 | reverse complement strand
ATATAATACATTGAGCACCGCAGTGATAGTAGATAATGTAAACGAAATGAGGAAATGACTACCGGTGGATATTTGCCGCTCAATATGTTAATAAAAATTTGAATTTTTTAATTCTCTTAATATTCAAAAGCAAAGAATATTAACTTTTATAATGATAATTTGCTCATTCATAAACCGACAATTATAGCCTGATTTAATTAATTATAAATTAATAGTACCTACTAAATAAATGCATCTATACTTATTACTGGCAAATTTACCACTATCCTGCGGCCATGTCCAACCCAAATGTTCAAGCGGGCCGCATTGAACCTAGTTCTGGGGTTCGCGGATCGCATGCATGTATACCAGAGTCCTGCACGGGCGGCCCGAAGCCCGACGGGCTCCGCGCTGGGTCGGGCTTTCGGGCCGGGCCGGGCTTTTTACGATTAATTAAATCGATATCGGGCCGGGCCGGGCCGGGCCAGACAAAAATTTTTTATAAGTAAAAGCCATAATTGAAACGTAAATGATAAAAAATACAATTCAAATTGTGAGTACGAGTACTAAATTCGATTTCAATTTTAAGAATAAAACTAAATAAAATAAATTAGATTACTAATGGGTCCGGGCCTGGCCGGGCCGGGCTTTATTTTTCGGATACTTTTCGAAGTCGGGCTCGAACCGGGCCTCTAACCACTCGGGCCGGGCCGGGCCGGGTACTCATATTTCTCTCTATGCAGGACTCTGATATGTACCATATATATGCATATATACATGGGTGATCTGAAAAGTTTCAGCCATTCTTAATATTGATTCACAACTTTTTTGTTTTTTTTTGCATTTTTTATGGTTTTTTTAAACATTATATTTTGAGAAAGACAAAAAAATGCATAAAAAAGAGAAAAAGTCGCAAAAATATGCATTTTAAGTTTATTTCCTAAAATATATATGTTTGCGACTTTTTCTCTTTTTCATGCCTTTTCTTTGTCTTCCGCAAAAACGCAAAAACGGTAAATAGAAAATGTATTATCAAACACGCAATGATGGACAAAGTTGCAAAATATGAAGTGAAACATCACAAAAAAACATGAAAAGAGAATGAAAAAAAACACGTAAAAATAATAAAAACATAAAAAAGAACGAAAAAGGCAAAAAATGTAAAATGTATAAAGATAAAAGCAAAAAACATGATTTTCTTCAAAAGCTGGAAATTTTTCAGACCATCCACGTATATTTAGATTTATAATACACGCATTCGATTAAACAATGTGACGCCACCTCTGATTAAACTAGTGAAGCAATGTTGTGTTGTTTAATGCGAATGCAAATACAAATAGACTACTTACGTATGCAAACTTAATTACACGTAATGAATGTAAATACTCTATACTATAGTTTTTTTGTTGTAAATTAGCGTTTAGGGACCGAGCCAGTGGTGTTTTCGTTTACCAATTACCATTCTACTACTACTACGTATTTGTACAGTGTTTTTATTAGTATGTAAATAATTTAATTTTATAGTTCCTTTAATGATTGTTACTAAGATATATCTATTAAAAAAATAAAATCATTAATTTGAAACAAAAAAAAACAAAATATTTAAACAAAATCATTTCACGATCAACCTCCAACCCAAACTCTTAATTGAATTCAATTCGTCTTTTCTTGAATGTTTGATTTAATGCCTTTTTTGTTACACGGTAAATGATTTAACAATGTAATAATAGCGTTAAGTGGGTGCTTTTGATAAATTGTTAAATTGACGGGAAATGCTTATCGAATCAGTTCTCTTTTCGCCACTTAGATGCAAGCAGATGGGTGAAAGATGCGCGCTAACACACTAACAACGTGCTTTTTCGTTATTATTGTAATTATTATTAATGGATTTTTCGCTGATGCGGCATTCACAACGACGAGTAAGTACAAAAAAATTAATATTTAACTAAATTAGTGAAAAAAAATTACGCCCCCGGGTGGGCTCGAACCACCAACCTTTCGGTTAACAGCCGAACGCGCTAGCCAATTGCGCCACGGAGGCTCTTACTTTGTCATAGCTACACTGTCGTATATAAACGACCTAGATAAATATATTATTTTATTGCATTAAAATTTATAATTAATTGTGTTAAATTGCATAATAAGGATGTGCGAGATAATATTGCAATGTTGTTTTCAGCGATAGGCCCGAAACCGCTATGGAATGCAACATCCACCGATAAACTACGTCACGATTTGCTGCTCAACTACGACAAATTTGCACGTCCAGCGCAACACTACAATAAAACGACTGTTAGTTTTGGTATAGCGATAACGCACGTCGATTTCAATGAATTGAAATACACGTTCACCTGCCACTCATGGGTTAAACTGGTTTGTACAAAAATGAATCAAAAATTAGTTTTAGCATTCAAAGATGAAAGGTTAAAATAATAAAGCGTTGGTAGGATTTATAATAATAATAATTGTAAAATTATTGAACATATATTACTTTTCGCGTTTTGACTATGGAGACATCATCAGAACTAAATTAGTTCATCATCTATAATCATTTAGATACAGGCGCGTCAAGCCTAGTCGTTTCTCTCCGTGTCTTTATAATGGGCATTTTAGTTTAGATTACTGGAAGTTGTTTTGGCTTGCTTATGTTTGCGCATAGTTCTTGATCATGTTCACCACGAGAAAGCAACAAAATACTTTCATTTGAAAAATTACTTACCTTCTTAAACATATTACAGAATTGGCATGATGATAAACTGAAATGGAACACCTCAGACTATGGCGATATGGAATCGGTGCACTTAGCTGATCACGAAATATGGCAACCTGACTTATTTTTATACAATAGGTAATTACAACAATTGCGCGGATTAGTTGATTTTGAATTAAGCACAATTCATGTTAATTATTACGTATGTATTGCAGTGCAACAGCAACAGCCATAAATCACTACGGCAACACACATGCGATCGTTTACTCATCGGGATCTATATTATGGGTGCCACCAACGCAGTTTACCGTACTCTGCGAGTTGAATCTACGATACTGGCCATTTGATACCCAATCATGTATATTGAGATTTGGTTCGTGGACGTACAGCAGCGAGCAGATTGATTTGCAAATTCAAAAAGATCGTCCAATTGAAGTAAATGTTTGCAAAATATAAATCAATTCTAATATAAACAATTTTTAATCATTTTTAGATGTATGAGTTGTTGAACACGTCGGAATGGCGCATCATCGGCACGACAATTGAGCGCAGTGAGAAGTATTACTCGTGCTGCACCGAATCCTATCCAGACATTACCATAACCATCGAAGTGCAACGACAGTCATCCGCATATCGTGCGCTGATCATCACCCCAGCCATAGGTATGCAACATCAGTGCCAATCAACATTATTAATCTACTACACTAAAATTTTAATAAATTACAGTGATAATCCTTCTGATATTGATGACGTTCTGGCTGCCACCGCAAGCCGGTGAAAAAATTATCCTGCAAGGCTGTATCGCCATCATAATATGCATGTACTTGCTGTACTTCACGCAGAAGCTGCCTGCCATGAATAGCCACACGCCGCTTGTTGGTAATGACCCAAAATGAACTCAAAGTGAATTAATAATTATCACGCTGCGTTTTTAGTTTTGTTTTTCAGCGCCAGTTTATACGTCGTCTGCTTTTCTTTGTTAATTTCAATAATCGTAATATGGATTTCACGCACGCGACATACATATTGCCTGCCATGGGCTCTGAAGCAACCGCTAATGGGCTGGCTGGGGAAATGGCTCGGTTTATGCCACTACATATCGCAGGTATGTTTAATATATTGTAATATTATTGAATTACATACATATCGATTGTTTTGCAGTCCACTATGGTGAATCAACGTGTCAACGCTGAAGAGATGCGTGAGAATCAGGTGGCTGATATGGAGGAGCACAACAGCGACGATCATCAGATGATTGGAGGAGGAAATCGTAAAGCGCCACTGCAACAAGATTGGGTCCTATTCGCTGCCGCTATAGATCGCCTCGCATTTATTTTTTATTCAATACTATTTGCTATACTCGCTATCGCTTATTCGTTGTAAGCAACCAGCGTGCTTTCTTTCTTCCACATTGTTGCATTTAATTAATAAATAAAATTTATATCTTGTATTCATATCATTTTTGAATTTCTAACCTATAAATATGTGAGTGTATATTGGGTTGCCTGTAACACAAACATAACCTAATTTTCTGAATTATTTATTTAAATATTTGTAATTCCTGTCTTTTCAATTTGCTCGAGTATTTGCCTCAAATTGGTATCGAACAATTCACATCTGATCGGCATTTCCAAAGAGTAAAATGGATTTTTTAAAGCAAAATCAGCATATAATTCGTAAATCCGCTTCAGTAACACATCCATTCCGATTTGATTCGGCTCCGCCACCACCATCATTTTCACCCCTGTGATGGTCTGAAAGCAATGTAGCTTGAATGTATCTGCTTCCAATACTTCAATTCCCGAACATTTGGGTTCCGGACTCAGCTGGCTAGCGATTGCAAATAGTGGATAAAACATGCTCGCAAGGAATATCTTCTCGTTGGTGGTCATTTTCGGTCGCCCAAACTTCAAATTCACCGGATAGTTGGTGCTATTATCAAGGAATTCCATCACATCATCGCCGTTCTCAAACTGGCGACCGTTGATCGTCTTGCCGTTGATTGCGTACAAGACATGGCCAACTAAAAAGCACAATTTACTTAATAGCAAATTATTGTCGTGGTGAGGCGAATATACTACTACCGTTAATTCCATCGCGTTGGCCGAAATCGACAATGACTTTCTTGTTTTCGTAATTGAGACGAACGTCGAGCGGATAGGAAAATGTTTTTTCAGTCTCTATCTTTGGAACGTTGTGATCGTGATTGAAAATCAAACCACCTGATTTTGAAACTATATAAACACCGTAAATCACCATTTTTTAATTATTATTGATAAATATAACCTCAAATCTTTAACATGTTCCAAATAAACTATTAGAACTACTAGAACTACTCAGCTGTCATCATAGATTTTAATTTAAGAATTATTTAACTAATTTCATACTTCATTAGGTGTAAATAAGCGTTAAATTATAAATAAAGTTATATTTTGTAATGATTTTTAATTATTTGCAATGCAATTTGAGTGTATTGTTGGTTGCCTACAATACATATCTGTTTATTAATGTTGCCAGCTGTCAAAATTAAAAAAACATCTTTATCATCATTTTTTACATGAATTTTTATCGTAATAGCAACATATACACATAATTATTTTAATCAATTTGAGATAAATGATCAAGTTTTAATTTTTCGACATTCATTTGGTGTAATAATACACGTTGTACGCGCGTCCGTACAACAATGACAATCGTTTAATACAAAGTGCATCATATGATTCAAACGTAGAAAAAAGTGTAACTCGAGTAAATAAAAATTTTCGCCATCGAATGCGAGGGCAAATTATTCGATGAAATTATGAGATGTGAATCGAAACGAATCGTCCACTCCAAATTCGTGTGAAAAAGCGTTGCATATTAATGAGGTTATGTTTCATATTTCGTCGTCGTTGCGTTTATAAATAGAAGAAAGCAAAGCAAAATCGAAAGACAATGGATTCGAAGGTAGAAATTATTACGTAAATTGTGAGCCGATTTTAATTGGGGCGGTTGTTGTCGTGTTGTTTTTCTAGGGTGTGATATGGTCGATATTTCGAGGATTGTATGATAGCATCAGAGGCATGACGACGCTGCTCTACCTGGACAAGGAGATGAACAATAGGCTGCGATCGCGCTTGTCTCCGTCGCGCACCAATACGCCAATTCGACGACGCGAATCCGACTTGAGCAAGGAGCCGACTCCAGCTAGACAGCTGAAAAAATACGAGTAATAATTGCAGAACTTCTTGTGGAATAATCTCGATTATTAGCAGGACCACTATTTTTTTTGTCGATGCGTGAATTGCGTGAATTTACTATACATTATGCATTTAGCACAATTTTTTATAAGGTTTTCAGTACAATTCACGTTTCGCTTTTATATAAACTGAATCATTCACACCGAAGCTTATCTGTACTTGCACTTTAACCTTCAAAATTTGATTTTTCAGTAGTTATTTCTATTTTTTTCGAGATTCCGCTATACTTACAATGAATTTAGTAAAATTTTTATTTTTTGTAGGGAATCGAAGGTGCTTAAACGTACACTCCAATGTGGATTACTCAACGGCGGTGTGTTTCTCTTCAGCATCCTCATCTTTGAGTACCTAATCATGCCACTACTAAACTTTGCCCTGCAACAAGTCTTCGGCATGGAGACGTTCATGTACAGTTTGGTCTGGTCGTGGATTCGACCGTTTCTGATGTTCATATTCAAGACGGCATGGGTGCTGCCGCTATTCCTACTAAGCAAAGTCGTTAATTGCTTGTGGTTTCAAGTAAAAACATTAAATTATTAAAGTGATTATTGATTAATAACCTGTTTGTAGGATATTGCTGATTCAGCATATAGATATAGCCGCGGACGGCCGCAGTTCGTTCAAAGTCTCAGTAAAGTAATAGCCGATTCGCTTTTTAGCATTGCGGTGCAAGGCTTATTCCTCCTCCAAGCGATCTGCGTCGAATTCATTCCCATCTTCATGGTTGGAAAAACATTCGCCATGTTACACATGTGTTTATTGTACTCATTGTACACGTTCGAGTACAAGTGGTTCAATATGGGCTGGGAGCTGCATCGGCGGCTTACCTTCATCGAAACGAATTGGCCGTACTTTCTCGGCTTTGGTCTGCCATTAACAATTTTAACGCAACTATCCGATTCGTGGATTATTAAGTATGTATTTAAGACATTTTATAGGTTGTTTATGTACTAATCGTTTGTTTGATTGTTTCATTTCAGCGGTTGCTTGTTTTCGATACTATTTCCACTGTTTATTGTGAGCGGAAATGAGGCGAATCCTGTAACCGGCGTGAAGTAAGTTACATTAAATTATTTTGACATTTTTAACTTAAAAATAGAGTGGTTAGAAGAGTTTTAAAAATGTATATAGAGGGATATCGCTTTGCAAAGTGAATCAAAACTATTTGCCAACGCGAAAATTATATAGTTTCAAAGTCTAACCAAACCTGAGAGTTTTATCAGTGACTTCATATTATGCATTGCAAATTTAGCGACAAAAGATATCGTTTTCAATACATTATTACCTAATTTAAAGTTATCGCAAAGGTAAAATTTATTCAATTATTTATTGTGCTATCCTAACTTAGACTTCTTAAATGGGACTCATTTCTACCGGGCCCTACCATTGCTTAAAACTATTAAAAAGGTAATATTAATTCAATTTCCATTGTTCATTTTGTTTTAGTGCAATTTGCCTGCACCTATTCTCGCCGGTGATTGCAATATCCAATGCAATATTAAACAAATCGATTGGCGGCCGCGGCCCACAGCAACAACAACGCACACAGCCACAGCACGACCATCACAGATGATCCTTGCTGATCGACATTTTTTACCATCGCTACAAGTTCAACCACAACCGAAAATGAAGATTTTCACACAAACACACATGCTTTATTACATGTTTTTTTAGCCAATCCATTATCTCGTATTAATTTTATGATAGGTATAAATTGTTCAATTTGGGACCAAACGAAAAAAAAACAAATAATTAATTAATTCATGGGGAATTCACTACAACACAATTCGATTTGAAGGGGATTGTTTGTTTGTGCAATCATACTAATTAATACGAATTCAAATGTACGTTGTTATTTTTTGCTCTGATTGTTGTATATCACTCCGACTCTCTGATTTTTATTTTATTTTTTTATTTTAATTATAATTTATTATTACTTATTTTATTGACGAATCAATTCTTTTAGTTACCATGATATTAAATCAAGGCCTAAACCGCTGTGTGTTTATTCATTACTTATTATTATAATTTATTGTTATTGTTGTTTTATTATTTTTTATACGATATGATGATGATCGAAGTAAGTAAATTTAAATAAAAACTATTTTGCTTTCATAAATGTGAGGTGTGTTTGCAATAATAGACTATTTTGTTTGCAGCAAAAGTCGGGGCAGGGAAAGATTGAAGTCGGCAACTAAAATACACGTTTTCGAAGATCATCGAAAATTTACGAATGGATAATTTTCGATTTTTAAATTTCTCCCCATTTATAAGCAAAATCTCTGATTTAATACATTTTTATTTAATTTTACAAAGAAAGCATTTTTATAGATTTTGAAAAATTTAACTATTCGTGAATCTTTGACGATTTTCGAAAATGTGTTTTTTGGTTGCAGACTTTTCAAACGTAAAAGGCTCTATATGAATTTTAACAAAGAAAATTGTGGCAAAAAACTTGTTTGTACAATATGTATATAGATATAATATATTAATTTTGTATTTTGTTGCAATTATCAATATTAACATCAATTTAAATAAAATATCAATAAGAAAAACTAACAAATAAGTAACATTTATAATAATATATACAATCAATTCAAGCCATTTAAATAAATAATTCGACTTGTCACATCATAATAAATATTTGTAATAACAAAAATGAATTGAGGCTAACATTCACTTAAAAAAAGACTTATTCTTAAATATTATATGGCACATACATTTTGTGTTTTTTCATTTGTTGAGCTTATAAAAATGCAAAAAAATGCACGATAAGATTATACATTTCTTTTGTTAAAAAACGCGTAGTATTCAAAATATTTTTTCGAAAAACCGAAAAAACTAACAACCCTACTATATCAGCTACATGTTTTTTGTTCTAGGTGTTTGTTCCCTGAAAATTGTACAGACAATCATATTTTCATATTTTTAATTTTAATACCACAGTGTAGTAATGGTTAACTAGGACTAATACTGATTAAATATATATAAAATTCTGAGCATATATGGACAAATCCGAGCAATATTATTGACGCCGTTTAAAAAATTACTTCAGTCTCAAGTTTGTGTGCGCACAGTAGTAAATTTTGACGGCCACTTTACTTTTTTCAATCGCTATTTTTATAAAAGTTAAATAAATTCATCAACACAGACAATGAATCTTGAATGTATTAAAAATATTATATGATTTGAAAATTGTGTCTGAATTCGAATGCAAATTATTTTTGAAGTTTATTATAACCTAAAAAATATGTTCGAAACATCCGGTATTAGTTGAAAGCGACCGAGAACTTGTTAAAATGCGTTCAAATAGCTAGAATTTACTATTTGCACGCATTTTAAGATGCACCCTATCATTGCCAATTCCTCCGGACAACAAATTGTACCGACGAATTACATTATATTCTATAAATGTGTGTGATAAATTTATCAAACTTAATTCTTACTTTTTTGGCTGTACTATTGTATCGGAAGACTTTTACTATGTCTATTCGAAACGAATCTAAGAAAAGTCTCGTTTTGTATATTGCATATGTGATATGTCACTATATAAATGTTATCTACTAGTAGAAAAAAGAGGTAGACGTTTTCATCATCTATAAATAGTTAAAATTGCATCTAAAAGTAGTTTTGAGTTTTGCTTTCTTTTTTGTTGTGTAAATTGTATATAAAAAATGCAGCCCTGCCAAATCAATCATCAATCAAATTCACATATACGCCGGCTTCATCTTGTAGGCGCGCTTCCATATCTCGCACAGGCACACCGTGCTGTGGAAGCGATAGAAGATCGCGAGCGGCATCGATACGTGCGTGATAATCGTCCACGCCCATAAACCGTAGAAGTGCAGCTGGATCGGATGCGACTCGGCGCGCGATTTTTCCAACGTGTTAATCGCCCACATCGCCAGATTGGTGACCAGCAGAAAGGTCACAATTTGCCGGGCGGGCTTTTTGCGTATCTGTTCGGGCGTAGCGCACGTGCGACGCGACGCATCCAAAACGAAAATGGTCTGGCAGGTGGTTTGCACGAGCGAAGCTAGTGCCGTTACCAGCACCAGGACTGTATTGCGCTCCATCGTAAATTGTCCACCGATTATGGTGAATGTGCTGTATATGAACATTCCAGTCTGCGCACCGACTAGCAGTATATTATCCAGCTGCAAATTGCGACTACCGTCGTATTTTAATTGACGCACCTGCCACATTCCAACCAGTGTCGCTAGCGTAGTTAATCCATACAGTGTTAATTCAGCAATATTCACTTCCAACACTGCTAATCCGACAAATTCATTCCGCGATATTAATACGAAAAACAATATCAGCGATATTATCGTTAACACCAGCAATAGTATTCCAACAAACAGTCCTTTATGCGCTCGGCTGCAATCCACCGAGTAATGATGCGGCGTGCGCTTATAGTTACTCATCTCTTTGGCTTTGAGTGCGGCCGCGGCCGATGGTGTAGCAGGCAGCTTTGATATACTCCTCCACATTACATACAAAATTGCAGCGCATATTAGACTATATTCGATAGTGCATGGAAATAGAAAGGGCGACGCGTCCTGCACCAAACTACCAATGATGTTCGTACGTCGACATTCGTATAATAAATGCGGCCCGGTTAGACCGCGTGCGACAATACGATGGCCATGATTGTGCGCATCGGCGGGATGTTCGGCGATCACGCTCGGCAATCCAAGTACGTTGTGTTTGTGATACGGAATACGATGTGAGATGCGCAACGAATTGTTCTCTGGATTGTAGAAGGTGAGAATTTCGTGTTTCGTTTCTTGGACGAGGACTAGAATCCAGACGGATAGATTTGTACCAATCATGTGCATTAGACCGAAGCGGGCGGTGATTTTGTGCTTGTACACTCGCATTTGCTAAAAACAAGTATATTGGTTGCCTATATTACATTTTCCATTAGATATATAAATACGATAACAACTTTAAATCTTTCTAATTTTAGTCGTGTTTATATGTCTATATTTTTTATGCTTACTTCGTTATTTAGAAAGATGAAGTACATCTGAATGAAGATGAATGCCATGCGAGTGGCCGGCGTTAATGCGAGAAAAATGTTGTGGCATTTCGTATCGCGCTCCAGTTCAAAGTACTGTCCAATTTCGAGACCGGAATAAATCATGCTCCCTATCCCGAACGCTGCAAAGCAAATAAATGATGCGTAAACGATTAATGTGCAATGTTCCACGTCTTACCAACAGCCCCCATTCGTAGATAAAAGCTGCCGTAATTCTGTTTATGTGGCACCATTGGAAGGGAGCCGCGCCGCGGCCGATACGCTTTCCCGCCGGACGACGATGTATCGCCGGTCGTATTGCTCGTATCCGATTCCTCGTTCGAGAGCGTGCTGGACGTGTCGCTGGGATTCGCCTCTGCAAGAAGATAACACGCATTCAATCAAATTACATCTTCCCCTTGTAAGTAATAAAATCTTTCAACAACGTACTAATCTTCTCCTCCTCTTCGCGCTTCCTTTGTTTGCGATCGCGCAGCAACACAATGTACATGTAAAACAGGAACAGCATACTTCCGATATAGAGGTAGAGGTAGTACACCTCGTAGAACGATGGTGGAATATACGTCGAGATCACTTCTGCCATTGGAAACGCCGTCCCCATCACTATCAGCAATTTGCCGTAGAGTGCCGATAAGGTTGTAGCTAGCGCGTCCCTGAAAGTAAGCAATGAAGCAACCACACGTATAAACATTCCCCCTATGATATGAAAAATCGATAGGACCGCTGGTGTAAAACAAGCGAAATTGATGTGACTTACGCGCCAAGTTGTCTCCATTCGATCTGTCGCTCCGCGCGCGATAAGCGCCGCACGACGGGTAGCTGCTGATGGTGGTAGTAGCCGAGCGGGGCGAGCGCTAATGGCCCCGAATCCCTAAAAGCACACAAATGTTAGCCCTTCCGGTTGCTTGCACATCAATACCTAACCTTATACGCTACGTCAGATATTTTATTATTAAAATTCATCGCTGCACTAATTCTCAACA
>JARJDW010006757.1:0-17181 GCA_030264715.1 Adinopsis sp. GC000173 | reverse complement strand
TTTGATAATGTCAATGCTACTTGCAGCGTAGACGATATAGCATTGAAAGATCTTCCAGCCGTATTCAAGAGAATCGCAAATGAAACAGGATCGGTGGGTGACATCATCTACATCGGCCACTCGCTAGGCACGTCCTTTCCGCTGATGTACGCGTCGGAAAATCCGGACGAGGCAAAGGCCTTCCTCAAGATTATCGTGCTCACGGCGCCGGTGTATACGCTGTCGGGAATGGCAGCGCCGATACGCTACCTGACACCGTTCAGCGATATAATCTATGTAAGATTGTGTTTGTGTATGTGTGTGTGCGAATTTGAGAGGAAACGCTCCACATTTCGCACACGACCTTGTTTTCGTCAATTGTCTTCTTTTTTTTTGTAGAATACCATCACTAATCTGGGTCTCACTAAACTCGTCTCGCATGAGAAAACAACCAAAAATATCGTGAAGACGGTGTGTATGGATACGCCGCAATTGATGGCGCTCTGCTTTAATGCATTTCAGATGGGGTATGGACCTAAGACAAGCGTCGCACCTGTAAGTTAACATAAAGGGGGCAAATTCAAACAAATGATTACTGACATAAATCATAATTTAAAGAAACCAATTAATCAAGGTTATGTTTTCTATACAATTTGAAGGCGAACTGATCAATTTGTAACTAATAATGAGGAATAACTTCATGGTGTTTACTTGACTAACTTTATTGAACTTGCCTACTCAAGTTTCGTCATAATAAAGTTAGTGAAACAAACACCGTGAAGTTTCATTCCTCATTATTAAATATTGAACACTTTTACCAAGTAAAATGTAAATTGTCCGTAATTGAGTATATTGAATCATTTTCTACTTAAATTGGTGATTGATTAATTGATTAAAGTTTCAATAAGTTACCAATGTATAATCTTGCGCTATATATGTTTTTTTGGAACATAAGTAATTTCTAGTACTTAATTACTGAATAATGTTATGTTTTAAAAACAAATCCGTCCATTAGAAAACTTTGAGAATGGGCTAAAAAGTTCTAGATCGCTTTTTTGGCGGAAAATAATTTCTAGACTTTCTCCAAGATTTCCACTTTATGGATGTTTTTTGTATACGAGTATATGTGACTTTGATTACTTATTTATTTAATAAATTAGAAAACCTTCAAAATGAATTAAAAAATTCTTGTACGAATCATTCAAATTTTATTGCATTTCTTCAAAGTAACATTGAATTATCTAATCACACAGCAAAAATAGTTTAATTAATATATTGAAGGATAATTACCCTAAGTGATTTTTATATGATAATGGAAGTACTTTAATGGAAACTTTAATTTATGCTTGCATCCACACGTTCCAATTGTTTTGCTTCATTGTTTTATTTGTATTAACAAAAAAGGATGAAAGTGGAAAGTTTTTTTTCTAGAAAATTCTGGATTCATACATAAATTAAAGTTTTTATTTCATATCCCAATTAGAAGGCATTTTCTAATCTATTATTTATTTGTTGAATTTGCCTTTCTGGTCTTCACATGCTTACCCAATACTCATTTATGTAATTTTTAGGATAAATACCCGATGTTTTTCGAGCAACATCCCTCCGGTTCGTCAATTAAACTCATACGACAAGTTGCCGATTTTGTCAGAAACTTTTTCACCAAGTTCGACTATGGCGCGGGAAATGTTAAAGCGTACGGTAGCTTCTTTCCGCCGCAGTACGATATATCTAAAATTCAAACCCCAACAGCTGTTTTCTACGCCAAAAACGATTGGTTGACGGGGAAGGATGTAAGCAAGCAATTAATACGCAAATTTACGATTAGAAAATGTGTCATATTAATTTTTTTCTGTCTGATTTGATAATTGCGTTTTCTAATTAATATTAATTTACCAAATAGGAATATTTTTGCTATTTCCCATATGCTACATTATATAAGTATATGAGAGTTAATTTTGGCATATTTAACGAGATAATTAACTTTTACTTGAATAAATTAGCATAACATTTTTAGGATTCGATAAATTTGTACCGAAGATTGCCAGCGAGCGTGCGTTCTGGATTGTACGAAATCCAAGATGAGAACTTCAATCACATCGACTTCATGTTTGGAAGCAATGCAAAGGCGCTGTACGTCGATAGCGTGATTCGACTCTTGGAGAAACTACCTAAAGCAGATGCTTAATAATAATTATCATCTTTCATTTCTGTTTTAATTTATTTATGTTACATATTGTAATTATTCAAATAAAATAATTAGTAGCGTTTAGGCAAATAAACAAATTTGTTTATTTGTGTGTACAGAGTGCGAGATCAATGCACTCCTCCATCAACATCAACGACTTGACACACTTCCTGAATGTGGGCTTCAAGAAGGTCAGCAACTCACCATCAGCCAGCCATTCAGTTGTGGCAAGTTCATGGTCGCGGTATCATCATCATCATCAGCAATCCATTCGAGTGTGTGTGTATGTGTGTGGAAGCGCAATTGAGTGTCGCATGATCGGTGAAAAATGTTTTGGGTGATCTGTCTCGCCTGCATCTATCTGCCAACGGTCCATCCCGCTAGATACGTGCCAAAATGGAAGAAACAGGTGCTAATTTTCATTACGCTCTGACCTAAAAACATAAATTTCTCTATGCGTAATTATATATATTTGGAGAGTGCATTAAATTATTCATGTCGCGTCGCTTATTAATTTTTGTAGGCCTGTGAAATACCAGCGTCGCAAAACGAACACTCCCATTACGTATGCGATGACGACGGCGAGGTGAAATGCCTGCCGGGATGGATGGGCGATCTGTGCGATGTGCCGAAATGTCGGTCCGGATGCGATGCGCTGCAGGGATATTGCAATCGGCCGGGCGAGTGCATTTGTAAGCTCGGCTACTACGGCGACCGTTGTAACAAGTGCATACCGCTGCCGGGATGCCAGCACGGTTACTGCAATAACAGCTTTGAGTGCATTTGCCACGAGGGCTGGGATGGACTATTCTGCTCCGAGCGTAAGCCAACAACAAAACACTGAAATCATGCATGTAGATAGTTTTATTAATTTTCTAGCGATATGCAAGTTGGACTGCCATCTAACGCGCGGATATTGCGATAATCCGGGCGAGTGCAAGTGCAGGCTGGGATGGGCTGGAAAGACTTGCAAGGAGTGCCAAGTGCTACCTGGTTGCCAGCACGGTTTCTGTGATAAGCCGCTCGAATGCAAATGCAATCCGGGATGGACGGGAATACTATGTCAAACACGTACAAATCGTGCACAAATCCATTTCAATTCACTCTAATTAATTTAATTTCAGCAATATGCTCGAAAACATGTCATAAGGAACGTGGTTATTGTAAGAAACCAGGCGAATGCAGGTAATTATTTGTCATGTCTATTTTCGAAATCAGACACAACAAAGGAAATACACAGCACTTGTTGTATGTAACGAGATTGTAAATATTGAAAGTAAAGTGACATATAAATCTACATAAATTAATTTCCATCAATATATATGCGTTGTTTCGTTAGCTCATTAAATATTTATAAGTCCATTGCTGGAATATTAACGATTAACGATTGTTTTTCGACTTGTATAGATGTAAGGTGGGCTGGTGGGGCAAGAGTTGCGAGAAGTGTTATCCTTATCCAGGATGCGTCAATGGCAACTGCACACGACCGTGGGAATGCAACTGTCGCCCGGGATGGGGTGGCATGCTGTGCGATGAAGGTGAACAGCACCCACTACTAATTACTGCAATCATTTCCATTAAATACTAATGAAAATCTATTTTTAGAATTGAATTACTGCGAAAACAATCCGGCGACGTGTCAGAATGGTGCAAAGTGCATCAGCTTAACCAAAGACGACGGCAGCTATCGATGTTTGTGCCGTGAAGGTACGTCCGGACGCAATTGTGAATTTTCAGAGTTTACCACAACGGCCAAGACACCACCAACGACGAAAACCACACAGAAAACCACACCTTATATTCCGCTGGTAACGAGCGAGACGCCGACGACGACGACAACAACATCCACGACAACGACAACGACA
The DNA here is from genome assembly GCA_030264715.1 of Adinopsis sp. GC000173. NCBI lineage: Eukaryota > Metazoa > Arthropoda > Insecta > Coleoptera > Staphylinidae > Adinopsis > Adinopsis sp. GC000173. Next base: position 13,149 of record JARJDW010006757.1, on the reverse strand, counting down.
ACAACCACAACAACTGAGAAATATGTTGTGGTGAATGCGAGCAAAGTCGATGAAGTCGATGCATACGATGACAAGGAAAAGAACCAAATATAAATAACTATGCATGAGAATATATTGTATATCATTAACTAATTTATTACCTTAGTTTACCTTATTTATTGTATAAAAATAGATTGTTATTATCACCGTAGCTGTATAATTGTGATTAATTATTTATTACTGCATTTGCTAATTAAATTTATCTATAACGATATATTATTTGCACGCACCTTTGATTGATCGAACAATATCTACAATTAATGGTCTAGTTTATCTTGTAGCCATGATTCAAGTGATGGTAGGTCTTTTATTATCAAAAATATATATTTCCTAATTAATTATTATTTGCACGCACTTAGAAATTTTAAGAGACCCGATGGGATTTAGGTTTCTTTGATTTCAAGTTTGCGCGGTATTGTACGTAATGGTTGGGGAAAAAGTTGAAAAAAGTTGAGATATACCGGGTGGAAATACCAATCATGTGGGAATCCAATGGGATTATGGAATAATAAGTTATGGTATCTAAGTTATGAAATGTGAAATCACTTAGTTCTGACTGTTTACTACTATAAGTTTGGGATCCCAGTAGGTTCCATCTATTTATGGGCCTATTTTTGGTATTAGGAGGTAGTGAAATTCTAATCATTGGAAGTGAAATAAAAGGTATGGAAATGTTTTCATTTTGGGATGGGATAGATAGGGATTACAAATAATGATTTGGGAGTGGTTTGGATGAGAATAAATATTTAAGTTCATGCACATCTCTACACGCTCTCTTGACTTTTTCCGAACAATATTTAATATTTAGATACTAATTAGTGATCTAGATAATTATGTGGTCATAGTGCAAACATTAAGTCTTTGAGCAACAAAAAATCTACAATTCCTAATTAAAATCATCTACCAATGCATTATTTGCACGCATCATTGGCTTTTTTCGAACATTATTTAGTTGGCGTGACTATGGAAGTTTACAACTAGTTAATTATGTAGGTGGTAATTGTTAAAGAATCAAAAAAGCTACATTTCTTAATTACATTTATCTAACGATTTATTATTTGCACGCATGTTTGACTTTTTCTCTTCAAACAATATATGGTTGACGCACACCAATTTTGCGGTTAGAAATTTCAGATAGATACTTATTAATAATGATCTAGTTAATTATGTAATCATAATGCAAGCGGTAGGTCTTTGAGCATCAAAAAATCGAGCAGCACACACCCAGTGAAAGGCTTTTTGTGCGGCGCGCGATCGCCACACTATCTGCTCGAATGATGTGTTTTTGTGCGGGCTGCTGCTTGCTGCAAAACGCTGAATAACAATAATTATCTCGATTTGTGTTATATTTCGAGCACTTTTACGCGTGTGTGTTGTGTGAGTAAATAAATAAACATTCGGAGAGAACTTGTTTTATCTATTTCAATTTTTGTGTCCGTTTTTATTATTGCATAATAGAACTGAGTAGAGTAGACTTTTTCACATGATGGGAAAGTTTAATAGTTTTAGCAGTAGCTGTTCGGGCGCAATAAAACGCAAAACTAGGAACTTGAATCATAATAACAAACTGACCTCTGTGGTCATTTCTTAGTCGTTTTACGCGCGTATGGAGAAAGGTCACACTTTCTGCGAAAAGGAAAAGTATTACGCACAAAACGCGTTGTTTTATTAATCCTAATAAATCGCATAATTTTCATTGAAGCACTTTAATTGAGCTGAATGAAAATTAATATAGTTTCCTTATCGAGCGCATTATTTAGATGCCGTACAACTTTCTACCACATGGATACAATGGAAACAATTTAAATTTTTCAGCATCGAAATTTATTAACCGCGATGAGAGAGGTTTTTCTATTCGATATAGTATATAGACATAAGCGAAAATCGAAAACTCACTTTTCGTTAATTTTGCATTACTTGCGGTTAACTTTCTATACATACTTACCTCGCAGATGAACAAATAATATCATTATGTAAAATCTTTTAATTAAAATATTAGCTTTGCTAGATTAATTCGTAATTATTTAAGCAAATTTTATTCATATTATGCTGCGCTATTAATATAACAACTTTACAATAATTATATTAATTGATTCTTATTGATTGCTGCAATATGAAAGTTCCATCGAAAAATGGGTTGTGGATTAATTTTTTAATTATTAAAAATATTATTGAAAGTTAATTTCGTTTGATAAAAAACATGCAAAATCAATCCGAAATCGAATTATATATTGAAATGAAAAGTAGGAAATAAGAAAGTAAAAAAAGCAAGTAAGCAAACGAGTTGCGTAGTAAAATGCACATTAATTAGTAAAATTGTCATTACAATATAATTTCTCAAACACTCGTTTAATTAAAAAATAAAAATCTTACCCAAAGCATTTTGTTATTTTCAGCCCACCTAGTAGCTAGATAATTCAACCAAAAGAAAAAAATCCGAATGCAGATACGACTCCACTGATTAATTAATCAAATTTTTTAAAAATTGATATCGATTCATTTACATTTGAGAAAATTATTTTCGCAAACTAGAGAGGAAAAAGTACCTAAATGCAATAAAATATATTCTGAGATAATGTTGATAGCATTATATGCACAAAACTTTGTGTTTTTTTCATCGCAAGCGAAAGACATTCGAATACATAATTACACAATTTCGCGCACTTAATACAAAATAATAACTTTTAAGCCTACTTATTACAAAATTTGAAAGCGACAAAATTTACATGTTTTGATTAATTTAATGGAAAAATAAAAATCTTCATACCCAAAGGACAAGCAAGAGAAAAAATAAAAAAGCAAATGAGTTGCGTAGTACAATGTACAATTTTCTTAATGAAATTGTCATTACAATAATTACAGTTAATTAATTAATTAAACATTTTCAAACTCTTATACAATGCACTTCATTATTTTTTCTACAATTATCAAACAAGTTGACATTTCCTCATTGGTTTTAGTATGCGAAATAACTCGTTTTTTACAAGTGACAAAAGTACCTTCAATTTGTCTTAAATAATGGTCCCAGAAATGTAGTTTGTACTATGTGCACAAAATTATGTATTTTTTAAATAACATCCGATTAAATATACACAATTTTGTGCACTTAATAAATAATAACTTTTAAGAGTAGATACTTACTACACAAAATTTCATTTGAAAGCGAATTATAGTATCTTAACATCTTTTAATCAATTCAATGGAAAATCAAAAATTACTATACTCGAAGGCCAAACAAAAGGAAGAAAATGATTAATTTCTCATTAGCGTTAAGTGATTGTGTATAGCTCTTCAGTTTTGCTAAAGCTAAGTGTATTTACGTTCACAAATTAAAATGTAAATAAATTACCAATAATAAAGTGAGCGTATACATACTCGTATATAAGATTGATTCCTATCGCAAATTGAAATCTAAATGATCGACGATAATTGGGTGATATATTAATTGAATCACCGCGCGCATTTCCTATATCTATAGAGTTAAATTGAAAATTTATGGAGAAAAAGGCTTCGATTTATTCGATGATTCGTCGCGATGACAAATCGGGCTAATTAACGCGTCATGCATATTCATCGGCGAACAAAAAAATTGCGCTCGATATATATGATAGAAAGTTGTTTGTTTTTAGCAGAACGGATATAAATGAAAATTACATCGGACACAATGCTATTTAATTTAACGCACGTTATATCATTTGAATGCGAATAATGGAAAGAAATTGTCAAGATGATGAAGGTAATTTTCTGAATTGTTTTGCACTTTCATCCGATGTAATGGAAATGCAATATTGCGATGCACTGCGCGAAATGTGCTTCATTTCGATTGCGTAATTCGCGCTCGGACACACAAATTTGATTAACTAACCGGAACTGAAGCTTACGAACGAGAACCAGTTTTCATTAAATTAAAAAAATAGATCTATAAGGCGCATAGAGGTAGTAGTAAGTATAGATAAATGTATCGGAAATTAATAGAAGAAGTGATTTTTTTCCATTTCGTTATGATTATGAACATTGATAGATATGGTGTTTGTGTGCGCAAGGTGGAGTCGATTACTACTACCAGCTACATAGGGAAAGTTTTTCGCCCCCCTCATTTTTCTATTATTATTATTTCATCCGAATGTATAATATAACCGCGCGATATAAAGTCGTTGTGGCACAGTGGCGTAGCAATACGGCCGTACCCCGGCTTGATTTACACCGCAGCCTTGGTGGTGGTGAACGGAATAGATGGAGATGAGAGGACGGACGACGCGCCTAGAAATCGTGATGATATGATGATAATTTTATTATTACAAATCAGGCGAAGCTCATTGACGTAGTCGCTAAAAGTATTATTATTTCCAGTCAGTCAAAGTTTAAAATTTACATGGCTGTTGCAACATGTTGAACAATCAAAAAATGCATCAAAGAAATAATTATTGTAATTGATAAAGTTTCTAAATATTAAATATTACAAGGGTTGTCTAAAAAGTTAGAGTCTTTCTGCATTTTTTTTATTATTTCAGTTATTTTCGCACTTCTCTTCGTATTTTTGTTTTACCTACAACTTTTTATTTATTTGATTTCTGTGTTTTTACGGTTTTCTTGCTCTTTTCACGCATGTTTCTATGTGTTAGACTTTTAATACAAACAATATGAAAGAAGGACGAAAATTTTCAAAAATCACAAAAAACTATGCTGAAAACGCGAAATACGCACACAAAAAAGCAAAAATTGCATTAGAACATGAAGAAGAAGAACAAATTCACAAAATCATGAGATCCAAGTAAAAAACACAGAAAAATGTGTAAAATAAGTTGATATAGTTTAAAACTTTTTAGACCAACCACATATTCCTGCTTACATTACATCAAACAATCAACAACTTCCCCAAAGAAAATTATTATAATATCTACTATTTTTTTGTAATTAAAAATATTATTCCACTTACAACTCGCATTTCGGGTTGAATTGAATTAAAAAATTGAAAAGTTTATCAAAAAATAGTTATAATTAATATTGTTCGGTTTTTGTGACTAATGCAGATTGACGTTCGATTAAGTGTAAAGTATAAAAGCTGTCACCTTTTATAGTGCTTAATTCATTTTCCACATTAACAATTAATTAAAACGTCAATTTTGTGTTACTTAACCCACTCGAAGCATGCAAAATCGGTGCGGATAAGAGTTGAAGAAAGGTACGCCAATGGGTTTATAAACATCTGCTTATGAACGAAATATCAACATACACACGCATTAGTGAAGGGGTATTAGATATATAATACCTCTCCAGACTGGAAATAAAATTCATTCTTTTTACAATCAAACATGAAACAGGTAGGTAACAGATCAGATTAGCAAACGGTCGTCACTTTTAAACGCCAGCGTATTAATCAGTATTTTTGCAGTTTGCTGGTGAGCATCGCGCTGAGCAGTGTCGCGACGTCGTACGTGCAGAAGCCACCGACGCCGCACTATGCGCCATCCTATCTCGGATACAAGTGGGCAATGCCAGTGGATTATGGTGTTTATAGTGTCGGCTGGCCACCGTACGATTTAAACGTGCTGCTCCAGGACCATCTCGACAAGAGTCTCGTCTATTCGCGACCAGCGATCATCAACCAGCCGACGAGCTATGAGGTGCGTGAGGAGGTGTTCGACAGCGAACCGCCGGCGAGATTATTCCCGCCGCCGCGCACGACCATCGCCCTTGGATCGGGATCATTAGGCATCGTGCATTTGGGCAATGGGAATTTTGCGCTCGGTTCAGGTTCGTTGGGCTATGCGACTGCAATCATTCAGGAGCCGAAGCGGTTGATGAGTGGTACAAGCGCGCCGCAGCGTCAATCCAGTCTGCAGCCGGTTGCACCTGTGCGTGGTGGCTTGCACGAGGTTCCCGCTCCACAGCTCTATGTTCCTACCGCACAACAACAATCTGCGAAGGATTTTGCGCCAAAGGCTTTTCCTACTACAACCGCACCTTATTTAGATTTCAATAGCCTACAACAGTTTGACTATCATTACATAAAAGTTTAGAATTCTGCGCAACTGTTACTTTTTAATGCTTGTTAATGTTATTATATTTCTTGTTTTATTTTTAAAATATTATATTAATGATAATTACGTGATAATTTATTGATTAATTACTAGTCTTGTTTGTAATTAGATAAATAAATTCAATTGACACAAATAAAGATTTTTCTAATTATAAAAATTTGTCTCCTTCCACACATTATTATGTATTAATAAATTAAAAAAGAAAGTTTTAATATTCTGCAATAAGCGGCTTGTGCAAATTAGTCCCACCGCTCGTAAAACGAAAAATTCGATTCATTTCCGACGCCTGCTGCCATCTATCACTTGAGTGCAGCATTAATTTATAGGAAATCCGTCGATAATTTGTTAATAATCAGTTACATAAATTACTTGTTGTAGCTGCAATTTATTGCCGAAAAATTTATAATCGCGCCGTTGTTATTAAGAAATTGGTGACCACATATCTTGTGCGCGCGTATGGCCCGCTTGTGTAATAATAATTATTATTATTTTATGTCGTATCGAAATATTCACTGTCACTGTGCTTCCGAGTTATTAAAGTTGCATAATTCTGAAAGTAGTTCATCTTTCGGATTGATATTGATGTAGAAAGGAGTTGTGGTTGTGTGTACCATGTGAGTAACATCCGCCCCTCTCAGACGCATGCACAAGAACATTATGAATATAGCAACTATAAAAGGACAACCGCACGGTAATGCAAGTATCAGTCTTCTGCTATCAATTTCAAGTAAAGCATTATGAAGTCTACGGTAATGCAAAAGAATAAGATTTTTATAGAAAATGTAAACTTGACTGAGAGTTTGTTTTGTTGCAGATCTGTGTTTTATTATTGGCCGTTAGTGGCGTTTGGACGAAGGCGATCGACAAGAAAGAGAAGAAGGACAAGCGTGGTGTTTTTGGTGAAGCCATCGAGCTTGGCCACGACTTTGGGCATGGAATTGAATTAGGACATGGTGGTATTGAATTAGGACATGGACTCGATTTGGGCGGTCACGGTTTGGCATTGTCCGGACATGATGTCGGTCTATCAGCGGGCGCTTTACACGGCGGACATGGTACCATCGATTTGGGCCACACCGTACACCAACACATCACAATCACCAACAAAGTTGGCATTCCAATACCAAAACCATACCCAGTCACCGTCCACAAAGACGTACCAGTTCCAGTCCCACACCCAGTACATGTCCCAGTCGACAGACCGTACCCAGTGCACGTACCAAAACCGTACCCAGTCCCAGTTGACAAACCATACCCAGTCATCGTCGAGAAGAAGGTAGCCGCACCATACCCAGTCGCAGTTAAGGTGCCAGTGCCGCATCCAGTCGCCGTGCCAATTCCAAAACCAGTAGCGGTGCCAGTGGTAAAACACGTACCAGTCGCAGTTCCCGAACCATACATCGTCAAGAAGACTGTACCGATCCTCGTCAGCCACGACGATCATGGTTTCGGAGGCGGCCTCTCATTGGGTGGTCATGGACTAGGTAGTGCCCATGGTCATCATTGGTAGACCTAGCAACCTGTGATCACATATCTATCATCCAAATTTCGTATCATTGTATCTTCCCATCCATCATCTTTCGAATTTGACTAGTCCACAATGTGGTATTCTTATTTTTATACTCTTTGTAAATTTAAATTTGCATAAATAAATACACATTTTTTATGTTTATATAAAAAAACACAACTAAGCGCATTTTTTTAAATATCAACAACCTTCTTTATCGACATAATTATTCGCACAAAAAATCGACTTTCACTAGATGGAGCAACATGATATTGAATTACAATTTTCATATAAATGCGGCAATAAAATTTGCATTAAATCATAAATTAATATCAATTGCATTTTGATGCAATCGTATAAATCAAGTTCAAATATTTTGCAACGCTTGCCAATGATTGATAATAATTGACTTATATCTTAATTATCATCCGGCTTGTCCGATTAGCGAATGATTTATGATGCGAATTTCGTGCACCAAAGAGCGCCTCGGCGATAAATGCAAGGAAATAATGCGCTAAGCGATTAAAAATTGCATTGCACTCAGCTATGAAAGTTGTAGAAAAAAATAGTAAAAGTATTTTTAATATATAGTAAATAAGCTTATCACTGTCCGTTTGTAGTACTTATTTTTTACTTTCACGTTAATAAATCAATACGCGGCAGCTAGAATATAATCTGATTAATAAACAATCGTACTTGCAAAATGTTTTGAAAATTACTGTAGTTGTTGATTTTCAAAATGTCGAAAGTTGCGCATTTTTTATTTATATAAATTAGCAATAAAATAGTGAATTTGATTTCCTATATCTAAATACTAATAAACTACCTATACAATGTTCCAAACAATAGTAAATAAAGGTAAATATCTACACTCGTGCCATAAAATAAGTTAAATTCTGATAATCAAAAATTAATAATAAAATTTATGCCAAGTTATGAATACGCAGCAACTATAATATAATCTGATTAATAAACAATCGTACAAAATATTTTGAAAATTGTTGGCTGATTTTCGAAATGTCGAAAATTGTGCACTTTTTATTTGTAAATTAGCAATAAAATAACGAATTTAATTTCCTATACCTAAATGTTATCTATAAACTATCTACCTGTACAATTTTCCAAACAATAGTTAATAACAGTAAATATGTATAATATACTTTTGCCATAAAATATGTAAAATTCTTGGAATTAGTGATCAAGAATAAATTTTTTTGACAAGTTGTCAATCAATATGCAGCAGCTGGAATATAATCTGATTAATAAAGAATCATGTTTTGATAATTGTTGGTTGATTTTTGAAATGTCGAAAGTTGCGCGTTTAGCGAATTTGATTTTCTATACCTAAATGCTCGTAGTAAACTATCTATAAACCAGGTAAAATCCTATATAATAAGTAATTAGTAATAAATTTTATTCCAAGTTAAGGTAAATCAATACTTAGCTGCTGGAATATAATCCGGTTATTAAATTATCGTACAAAATATTTAGAAAATGTCGAAAGTTTTGCGCTCTTTATTTTTAAATTAGCAGTAAAATAGCAAATTTCATTTCCTATACCTAAATACTAATAAACTATCTATAAATACAATGTTGCAAACAATAGTAAACAAAAGTAAATATCTATACTCGTACCATAAAATAAGTAAAATCCTTATAATTAGTAATTAGTAATAAAATTTATTCCAAGTCAAGGTAAATCAATATTTAGCTGCTGGTATATAATCCGATTAATAAATAATCGTACAAAATGTTTTGAAAATGTCAAAAGTTGCGTGCTCTTTATTTTTAAGTTAGCAGTAAAATAGCGAGTTTGATTTCCTATACCTAAATGCTAATAAACTATCCACCCATACAATTTTCCAAACAATAGTAAATAAAAGTAAATATCTATAATATACTCTTGCAATAAAACAGGTAAAATCTTTATAATTAGTGATTAGCAATAAAATTTATGCCAAGTTAAGGTTAACAATATTAACATTACTTACAGCGCACGTATTTCGTAATTTATTTATCCGAACTTTATGCAATTTATATAGTATATAGTAAAATGTATTTTATAACCGATCCATGTACGTTCCATACAGTAAAATTGATTGTTTCTAAGTAGCTATTAATATACAAGCTGTGATATAATAATTTTGACGGAAGTGCACTTCGGTGAAAAAGTGCAGCAATCGTTGAATGCACGAATGCCTGCACACTGCACAGTTATTACTTATTCACTTCAACCGCTTCGCCCAAACGCCGATCGGACCAAGACAATGATATACAATAATAAGGGACAGTTTGCAAATTGCGAAATTGGCCTGTTATGAAAGCATAGGTATATAAAACGATAATTGATTTGCATTTTTCTACATTGTCGCACAAACGAATTAAACATGCGGTTTATTGCAGCGCTTGTAAGTGCCACAATAAATTAGCCGCACGCTGTTACTATACTTTGCATTCAATTTTAGTGTGTTTTAGTTGTGTGGTTTGCTTCGATCTGGGCCGAAGATAAACTCATACAGAAGCGTGGAATCTATGGTAGCTTCGATGATCATCATCATCTTAAAACCATCACGATTGAGAAGAAGATACCGGTGCCAATTCCGCATCCAGTTCCTTATACCATTGTGAAAAAGGTGCCGGTGCCATATAAGGTAGCTGTACCTTATCCAGTCCACCAACCATATCCCGTTGAAGTTCCAAAACCGTACCCAGTGACGGTTGAAAAGCAAGTACCTGTTCCAGTAGACAGACCTGTACCTTATCCAGTTAAGGTGCCTGTCAAAGTTCCTGTGGCTGTACCTCATCCAGTGGTAATACCTAAACCATATCCTGTGACGATACCCCAACCGTATCCTGTTAAGGTACCGTACCCTGTCGTCGTGGAAAAACACGTACCGTTGGTCCACAGCACCACTCACTCATTCGGTTTCTTCAAATTTGGGTAAAGGTATGTATAATTTAATAATTTTTATATATATAAATTAGAAATCAACAACATTGCAAAATAATTCAATTAAAATGCCAGATAAATTCATTAGGAACTTAAAAAGTCTAACAATAGTAAATTTTTTGCCATATTTTCAAATTACACACTAAAAGTCTTTGCAGGAAAAATGTAATTTGTCCATACCATCATCAAAGCACGTTATAAAAGTCACAAAATTAGAAAAAAATATATCTGTTTAAGGATACTGATAAGAAGGGCTTAAATTAGAAGGTATTCCTTTCCTAATTAATGATTTTTTTATATAAAAGATTAGAATGCCACATAATTACAAAGTATTTGAACTAAAATTTTGTCCAATTCTTAAAAATTGTTTAAAAACTAGCTTATATAATTGACATATGGTAAATATTTAAATACAAATTAGGAAAAGATAATTTATTACTAAATTATTACTTTTGATGTTCAAAAAAAAAGACTTTCTGTTTATAATCATTTGTATCTGAACATTTTTTGCAATTTCTTATAAAAACAAAATTAGAACGCAAGAAACTTGCAAAATATTTAAATTAAAATGCCAAATAATTGCATTGCAATGCGAAAAAGATTTTAATTAAATTGCAACGTTTATAAATGTTAGAAATTAAGAGGAAGGCAAAAAAAATAATTTAAAGCAATAATATAATAACACGAATCGTATTTGTAACGTATTTACATTATTTTCTATTACAACATTCAACACCTTTTCTGAATCGTGATAAGTTTATTTTAATAATGGATTCGTGTGTGCTGGGAATTTATTACAACATTCTATAATTAAACTTCTGTTTAAACGAAACGCTCGGCTCGTTTACGCTACAAAACACTCGTTTGTTTCTCTATGTGTTACAGATGGAGGCTGAAACGAACGATCGACCGACGACCACGGCTGCGACGCCGCCTAATTGGCCCCTACGTTCAACATCACTGTTAGATATGTTAATTATATTCAAATGTTTGTTTACGAATAAGATAATTGTTGTAATAAAGTGGTAATTAAGCTTTCACTGTAATTATGATGATTTCTACATATACCTAACTTACTTCTTTATCCACTTGTTAATTTTGGATGAGGATTTTTTTAGCGAGGTGGAAATTTATGACGATTGATGTTCATGATTATTGAAGGAAAATGCTGCAAAAACTACGTTCTTTTCACATTTTGATATAATTTTAATGTAAATCTGCAAATCTTTAAAAATTTTCACCCTACGCATAATTGAATGTTTAAAAAACTTGAAGAGATAACTAAGTAAGTTATATTTTCTTATATGTATACCTTCGAATGGAACGCACTATATTATTATTGTACAACTTAATTAAATCTACATTTGCTGCTAAAAATGGAGATATACGGTTATGTGAGAAAATTTCTTGCTTACCACATTCTATATAATTACTCATACTAACCAGCTATACCTTTTTTGTGCGATCAATCAGCCATCAATCTACATTTTGCAAAATTAAATACTTGTATACTTATTACATTTTCGCTAATAATCTATGACATTTAATATTTTTCGTTGCAGTTTTGCGCAATCAGATCGGAATGCACATACGCGCATAAAGACATTAGTAGACAGGTAAATATTAAAGAAATATAGTATGCCTTTAAGTAATATTCCCATGCGATTAGAATATCTCTCTATGCAAATCGGTAGCGCATAGCGCAAAAAAATTTGCACGGTGATCAGATTGCTGAGATTTTGCGATACTTTCACCGTTGCGATAACACACCAAAAAAATACATATTTACATAATGATCTCTATGATCGATACATTTGAATCAAATGAATTTACTTCTGCATTTTATTTTTTGAATGCTACATGCACTAAAACTCGAGGGGGGCAATTGTTACAATTTTTTAATTTATAATAATCGTGCAATTCAATACAAAAAATACGTTTTTTTGGCAATTCTTAGATTAAACATTTTTACCAAATGATCATTAATCAAAAAAATTGTTTATTCCTACATTTTTCCTCCAATTAAAGCCTTTTAAGTACCATTCGCATGCTATTAGATAACGCAGAATAATTTCATGAAATTACTGAACTATTTCTGATCTGTGGCAATTTTTAGAAACTTTTTCCAAATCTTAAATATAATTCTCTCTAATTAAAGTCCTTTAAGTACTATTTTTATGGAATTAGAACATACAGAAAGTTTTACACGGTGATCAGATTTCTGAACTATTTCTGATTTTTGACAATTTTTAGAACATGCTTTCCAAATCATCACCAATCCAAAAAATTGTTCTTTTCTTTCATTTCTTTCCAATTAAAATCTTTTAAGTACTTTTTATATTCTATTAGGATGCTCAAAATAAAATCTTTTGAAAATCAGATTGCTGAGATTTTAGACTTTCACCAATACCATTTTATCAACACCGAAAAATCCAACTTCTGATTGATACATATTTTCCGACGATAATCGCTTTAATTACGTGTATTTACCTGTAGTTACATTTTATTGTGAATGCCGCATGCACTAAATCTCTTACATACAACGATTTCTGCGCTCGTTGGCAATTCTTAGAAACTTTTATTTCCTAATCGTCGTGCAATTCAATCTAAAA
>JARJDW010006756.1:0-27912 GCA_030264715.1 Adinopsis sp. GC000173 | reverse complement strand
AACTAATTAGATTTTTGATTATTATTTTTTGGTTGAAAATTGTCAATTTGAGTGAAAAACCAATACTTTTATCAAATTTAATTGCATTATTTGGGAGATAAATTGTCAGTGTAACAAACGATAAATACCTACATGAATAATTTTTTCTATATCGGATTTACTATCCATTGAAACGTAGATAATTGGAAGTAAATGGACGGAGTGGAGATGCGATAGAACGCCAATCTATTTTAAGTGAGGGTGCACGAAATTCAGACGCCGACGACACACAATTACAAGCAGCTGTCAGCGGTGGCGATTAGCAAATAAGTTAAATGGCTGTCGAGCAGATAATATAAAAACTATATATATATATATATAGTATGGGAGAGATAATCAGATTTCGCTCCTCTTTTCATTCGCTTCATGCTCGAGTGAGCCGGCTGGCTGAAAGGGGTGCCCAGCCAACAACATTTTCGTGCATGGTGGTGGTGCATACATGTCGAGTGGAAAAAATGCGTGGTGCGTGAAGAGAGCGCGCCTGCGCGCTTCTTGTTGCAGGCGAACAAAAAAAATCGCACAAATGATTTCCACGTGATCGCCTCGCAGCATTAAGCTGCAAATGAGGCATGTGGTATAATTTCCCGGGTGTAAACGGGGCTTCACTATCTCTCGGGCAATTTACCATTCAGATTATATAACCCCCTTTTCGTATTATGTATGTATATATATATATATATATATAATAATGAGTACACCATTGTTGTCGGCCATTTTAATTCGCTAGCAAAAACAACATGGCGCTCACAGGCAATTAAAACAGATGATAGGCGATAATAGCGTTAATTAATTCTCCCTTTCTCCGTCGGGCGCTAATGTGCAAATTAAATTGTTACAACGCAGGAGGTGGTGGTGGTGGTGGTGATGGCGGTGGCGGTAGTAGGGAGGGCGCACAGCACACACATACACACACACACACAATAACAAAACACTACGCTTTTTATATACATATATATTATAACAACAACACGGGGGCTGCACAGCTTAATTTTCTATTTCAACAAAAAAAGCGATGATGATTTATACGATCGCATTATGCATTATAATTAATCGTCCCCGTTGTTCTTGTTTTTTTTCTTCTATGTATTAATTTCGCCGCTTTGATTTTCGAGTGGGGGTGGTGTAATAGTAGTAGTAGTAGGGGGTGTGGGGCGGTTTGGGAAATGGGAAGCAGTCCCGTAATTATCCTTATAATTACTGGATGGCACCAGCGCGTAGATTAGCCCATTGTTTTACAATTCCCAGTGGAAGATAAATGAAGGTGCAATTGTTGCTCGTTTGTTTTCGAGAGATAGAAACGACTTATGGTGCATTTTGTCACAGTCGCGCACACGCTCTCTCATCCATTGTATTATTATTATTCGCGCGTTTCATTACGCTGCTACACATTTTTTCCTTCTCTTTCACTTCGCGTTTAACATCGCTTAATTATATAAATTACGCAATTTCCAACAAACGTCATCGCAATCGTCATTTCATTACTAAACAATTACGTGGCTGGTCCGAAAAGTTTTTAGCTTTTAGCAAATTTTTAATGAATTTTTGCTTTGTATGGATATTTTTGCAATTTTCTTTCCACTTTTCTTTGATATTTGGCATTTTCCATCAATTTTTTATCGAATTTCATCAACATCGATTGAAAATTGAGAAAGAAAATCCATCAAAAATTTTCGGTTGACAGACTGCACTAAAAATGACTAAAAACAGCTTGAAACTTTTCGGACCACCCACGTATGTATAAAAAATACTAAACATATTCATAATGCACCGTAAAATTTCGAAATTAGAATAAATTAATTAATACAAAAAACTTTTCTTTCAAAAAAAGAACATAATTATAAAAACTAATTTCGTGAAATTGTTTCGCACATCCTGTAGACGCGCAAAACTAATTAAAATTCGTAACTTAATATCAGCGCGCGCGCGCGAAGAGCGAATGAAAAAAATCATCATCATCATCGTCGTTGTTGTTGAAAAGAATTTCATTGTCTAGATAAATTATACCGTAATAAAGTGAGCATAATTTCGTTTCTGGTTTTGTAATGAAAACTGTCTGTGACAATTAAAAGAATTTTCGTTTTAAATTCTTTTTTATCGCTGTTAATTTTGGTAAAATGTATGTGTGTGCGACTGTCTACTGTTTTTAAATTAAACATGACCCTTTCAAATTAAACATTTTATGTCTTTTTGATTTCAACTGATGATAGCCGAAGTGATTTATAAACATGTGTCTATCTATTCCACGCGTCTGCTTCTCGTTTTCTATTTTTCTCTCTCTCTCTCTGTCTCTCGCTGGGTTTGTTTTCAATCGGATTGGATTACATTTGTTTGTTAATTTTTAATTGATATCTACACCTATTGCTTGAAAAAGTAAAAGATTTAATTTAGTTATGATTCCGATGTAGCATCGCTTAAAACACATGTCCATTTAAAATAAGAAATGCCAGTTATGCAGACAGACGATGGCCCAAGACATTAATCTAAACCACCGAAACAAGAATTCTATATTTATTAAATTGTTACAAATAAATTTGGAATAATTTCTCAATAAAATAAAAATTACTCATAACATTGATAACAACATTGACGCATAATTTATGCGCGCCGAAATAATTTATGTATACAAAATTGTTGATGATAAATGCTTTTACATCATTCGTTATATATATTTTAATTCAACGCCACCGAAATGACATACAAAATAAATTGGAAAATTAATCACTTAATTATATAAGTAGGAGAGTGCGCGAGGGCCGCAAATATTGAATCACACTCTCAAAATAAATTCGAGTTCTACGCGAAGCATATAAGAATGAAATCAAAATCATCAGAAAGATGGAAAATAGTGAATAGATTAAAGTTTTTTCCGCATTAAAAAAACAAAACTCTTTTATTTCATAGCACAAATCGGCAATTACTTAGTTGCCAACCCGATGTAATCATTGATGTGTTATTATTTGCGAAATTAGCAAATTAATCACCCTATTTATGTATTAGATAAAATAATTTAGCCATAATAAATTACATACATGTTTCGCTTTTTATTTCTCACATACAATTTCCATGTATACGCTTTTTACGATCAACACATTTTATAAATACATACATATGTGAGACAGAGAGAAGGCGTGGAGTGGTGAAAAAAAGAAACGAAAAGACTAAAGAAGGTTATGGTTTATTACATAAAAACGATAAGTGCAGTGATAAGTTTTAATTAATGTACGAGATTTTACTAATTTAGATCGAGATAACGCCCATCGAGCAACGTAAACACAGTAGCCTTCTTGTCTGAAAACCCGAACATATACACTCTCTATGTGTGTCTTTTTATGTCATATAGCAACAACAACAACAACAACAACAACAACCAAAATGCAGCTTCCTTCCATCTCGCTCGCACGCATAAAATGTGTTCCAAAAATAAAATTACAAATCACGCTCGTAAATTTCCATTTTATTTTTATAATATAACTTGTTGGTTGTAATTTTTATTTTAATGCTCATTTCATTTTGCTGCTGCTGCTGCTGCTGCTGCTGCTGCTGCTTGTTGTGTTTAATATTCTCTCAACCGCTCACTTTAGATGCGCTCTTCTTGCTTGCTACTACATGTATGTTGTATGTATTTATACGTGGCGTTACGTTGCTTTATGTTATCTTATTAAAAATGGCTTTTTAACAAGCTAAATGTGCACAAATTGCGTGTAATCTTGGTTGCATATACAACCACACACTTTCGTGTTCTTCTCGCAATCAATTAAATTGTTCTCTTATAAAAATTGACGTTTTGTTTATTATTTTTTCATAAAAGTAATCTTCTCTCTTTTAGGAACAATTTTTTGTGTTGCTAGTTTTGAACCACTTGCACCATCTTAAAACTTGACTTTGTTCCCTCGCCGAAAAGTTTGATGAGATCGCGAAAAATCACTTCATGCCGCCTTCCAACCTTTCTCAAAGTGTTGGAGCTTAATTTGGCGAATTATTTTCGGTACGCATTTTTGTTCGTGAAAGAGAGAAGATTATGTTTATGGAAAATATAATAATAATGGAAATATTTAATCGCTATTATAAATATTTATACATACAATACAAGTTTGGTTGTTGTAATATGCAATATTTATTAATTTATTTAAATGAAGTATATAATAACGATATCTATTGTCGTGTGATGCAATTAAAAAATCATTTTGTCATAAATTTTAATGCGCAAATTATAATTGTAATCATGTCAAATAAAAACAATGCAATTAATTACACCTAATTACGATACGGTATGACATAATTATGTAATACAATTAAAATTTATTTTTATTATTTATGATTTTAGTTGTACTTATCTACATTGCAACACGTGATTAATACAAGGGTGGATTGACAAGTTCTGAACGTTAACATTTTTTTAAAATAATTTTTAGTACCTAACTTATTAAATTTCATATTTATCACAAAATATTCATTATGAGTAAACGTCTAGAGCAACTATAACACTCATACATCGTAAAACTTAATCATTCCGTGATAACGCCGTCATAATTTACGCGTTTAATTATTTAATCTCCAAAAAATGACATACTTCTATTAGAAAATAATATCGGACAACATATTATGCTTTTTGTTGGATTTTTGTCACTCTAGTCAAAATCGGATTGTCATCCCAAAGAAGAAAAGTGTGCAATTTTATCGTAAAATTTAATCATTCCCCGATAACACATTCATAATTTACTGGAAAAACATATAATATTTCTAAAATAATATCTGACAACATATTAAGCTTTTTGTTGGATTTTTGTCACCTGCCCACCAAGTCTAGTCAAAATCGCATTTATTCTCAATCTATATGAAGTCGATTCTATGAAAAAGTGTGCAATTTTATCGTAAAATTTAATCATTCCCCGATAACACATTCATAATTTACTCGAAAAACATATAATGTTTCTAAAATAATATCTGACTACATATTATGCTTGTTGTTGGATTTTTGTCACTCTAGTCAAAATCGCATTGTCATCCCAAAGAAGAAAAGTGTGCAATTCTATCATAAAATTTAATCATTCCCCGATAACACATTCACAATTTACTCGAAAAACATATAATGTTTCTAAAATAATATCTGACAACATATTATGGGTTTTGTTGGATTTTTGTCACCTGCCCACCAAGTTTAGTCAAAATCGCATTTATTCTCAATCTATATGAAGTCGACTCTATGAAAAAGTGTGCAATTTTATCGTAAAATTTAATCATTCCCCGATAACACATTCATAATTTACTCGAAAAACATATAATGTTTCTAAAATAATATCTACGACAACATATTATGCGTTTTGTTGGATTTTTGTCACCTGCCCACCAAGTCTAGTCAAAATCGTATTTCTTCTCAATATACCATGTATATATGAAGTCGACTTCATCAAAACGGCATTGTCATCCATCCATCGGTGAAAAGGTGTGCAATTTTGAGGGTTCCCCATTGTGTTGCGCGCACACCATTGATACATTATATTATTATATGTAGAGAGAAGTCAATAAAAATAAATGCGCTTTCACATCATAATAATAAGAAATTTTCGAACAGTTTAGTGACATTTTATTTATTGTGCGTGTTGATTATGATGAATATGAGAGAGTTTTTTTCTTCGTTCTCTTCACCGACAATACGATATCGCTTTGCTTTTTGTTACAGCGTGTGGGATGATAAATAGAAATAATGGGGAATTATTGAATGATTTGAAGGTAGGAAAAACGTACGATTATTGCGCAAATATTGTAATTTTTGTTATGGTACGATTAAGTCAGTGGTTTCCAACATGTTTTAAGTTTTTCTATTCTTTTTTTGTGTTCTTCTCATTTTTCGCACAACTTTGATAGAAAATGCTAAAATCAAAGAAGAGTTGCTAAAAAAGTAAGTTGCACACTAAACAATACTAAAAAAATAAAATTATTTTACAAAATTGTTATATGTTTACAAACAAATAATTAGTATATAGTTGACATAATTAGTATATAGTATGCATAATTAGTTTATAAATTGTAATTTGCAAAAATTACTAAAAAAAAACTAAATTCTTTAATTTAATAAAAATATCAATGACAACGAGAAGTCAACCTCCCAAAAAACATCAAATCGCATACAAACAAAGAGTGAAAAGAAGAAAATTTAATATTTCTACTTCAAAAACAAATAATTAGTATATAGTTGTTATAATTAGCATATAGTATGCATAATTAGCTTTAAAAATTGTGGTTTGCAAAAATGATGAAATGAAAAATGATAGGGAACCGCTGGATTTCTAATATTGTAGTAGAAATTTTCATCGGTATGCGACGTATGCATTTCCCTTCGTTTAATAAATTTATTATTGTTTGTTTGTTTGTTTGTTGACACAATCATATATACTCACATAGATACACCTAGCTTATAAGTAAATATTTACTTTAACTCTTTATTATTATCCCATTTCGTCGTTGAATAATTTGTTTGATTCGAATCGAAAGAAATTTATTGAAAGCTCACACATAAATACATGTGAAAGGTTAGCCGAAAGGTCATACACAATTATTATTATGATGATGCTACATCAACTGAACAATTATAAATCGATAATCATTTTTTATTTTACTTTTTTAATTTTTTGTTTGTTTCAATTTTAATTCATTTTACTCGAAACAATTGATTCGTCATTTGCATAACTATACATTTAACAAATGAAATGTATATGCATAGTATACCACCGACTTGTGTGTAAATAATTACAACGATGATTTTATGCTAAATTATGCGCACTATCATACACACACACAGTTGATTTTTTATTTGTCGTTTAATATAAAATTTCCCACACGAATTACAAACTTATTACACATGTCATTACGAAAAAAATTCGGGATTGAGAAAATATTCGTGACTTACATCATCATATGAGTTTATTGATTTAAAAAAATAATTGTTTTTCGGTTTTATGCAAGAGTATACCTCGGTTAACGCGGTCTTGCTTAACGCTGATTCGTTACGTTGTGTTACTCTTGCTTTTAGATGACTGTGATCAATTTTACTTTATTCTTAGTGCGATTTTTGAATTTTGATCTACCCAGTTTATACCTCACACTTAACGCGGTTTTATTTATCACTGACTTGTTATAACGCTGTATTAGTGTAACTTTTTTGAATTTCTTTGATATTCCGCTTAACGCTGTTTCGTTTTATGCGAATATTAGATAATTGACTAATCCATTAAAAAACATTAAAGATTCGATCATTATATTTTTATTATTCATTTACTTATTTATTAACGTGAGCATAATTGTTTATTAATTTCGCTTTTATAGCATTTTTATTTTATTATCGCTAATTACATATACGTTCTCCATAATTCCTGGCAATGAAGTACAATAAAACGAAATGGGTAAGTAAGTGCAATGTCACATAAAGAAGAACTGCAATTCTGCATCGTTTTGCCAACTTCCTTTCTTGGTAGAGGAATGAGGGGAAGTTGGTAGAGAAATGAGGGGTAAATTGTGAATTTTCTAATGCAACATTAACAAAACGGTTGATAGGGCTTCTCGACAGCATAACAAAACGTCGCGGCGCGTCATTAATCTAATAAGCTGAAACAAATTGGAATAGTTACGTGTTGTTTGCATTGTTCGTCGAAGCGAGCGAGCGAGCGACTGTGTTGTAGATCCGTTTTGTCGATCCACCCTATATAACATTTACTATGTAAGTACACAAAGCCTTTCTACAAGTTGCTTACAGCGAAATATAATTTAATAATACGTATCGTGACTGTAATAAGCATCGTCGCGTCGCGTACTCACATCGTCACATTCGCATTTATGCATATAGTAATAATTGCGCCGCAATTAATTAGCATTGTATTTTTAATTGTGCACACACACATAAATAATTATATGCAGATTTTATGCGGTTTCGAACAACCTATGTTTTCCACATCGTTACAATTAATAATATTTTATTATTATTATGTGTATATGTAATGAAAACACGAGGAGAAACATATGGTTTGTAATATTAATAATAAACACAATAGAATGCAAGAAGATAAAATTAATTTAAAACAAATTAACAATAACAATGACAACATCTTATATACAGTGCGATATACATAAAACAACTTATTTTGCTAAAATATCTCTTCCCCTCATTCCTTTACCAACTTCTCCTCAATCCTCTCTTAATTTTCCATTATTTTCCTCATTTTTTTCTAAATTTCTCTTCATTTTTCATTCATGGGTGTAGAGAGAGGAGAAGGAGAAATATGAAAGAGGAATAAGGGGAAATTGGTAGAGGAGTAAAGAGAATTGAGGAGAGGTATAAAAGGAAAGTTGCTAGAGGAATGAGGGAAAATTTGGAATGAGAGTAATGAATAGAAGTTGGTGGGAAATTTGCAGTGAGAAATGAGTTATTTCCCCATCTCCCTTCATTCTTCTCTTAGTCTTAATTTTCCTCTCCTTTTCTGAGCTAATGAATGAGCCATCAGGGGAAGTTGATGAGAGTAATGTAAGAAGGTTGGGAGAGGAATGAGGGGAATATTTTTATATGTATACTTTTGAATGGAACGACCTGTATAATTTAATTTAATAACAACTTCTCCTCAATCCTCGCATAAATTCCCCTCATTTCCAACCCAATTTCTAATCATTTTCCTCATTCCTTTACCTACTTCCCCATTTTTCCCTAAATTTCTCTTCATTTTTCATTCATGGTTGTAGAGAGAGTAATGAGGGGAAGTTGGTAGAGGAATAAAGAGAATTAAGGAGAGGTATAAGAAGAAAGTTGATGGAGGAATGAGGGTAAATAAGGAGTGAGTGGAAATTAGGAATTAGAGTAATGAGGGGAAATTGCGGTGGGAGAGGAATGTATAGAAATTTGTCCCTCAGTTATTTCCCCATCTCCCCTCATTCCTCTCTTAATCTTAATTTTTCCTCTCTTTTTCTGAGCTAATGAATGAGTCATCAAGGCAGTTTGATGAGAGCAATGTGACAAGATTGGGAATGAAATGAGGGGAATATTTTTTATATATATACTTTTGAATGGAACGCCCTGTATAATTTAATTCAATAACAACATTGAACATTTTGCAGTTGTTGTTGTGTAGGCATTCGGAATACAAATTGCACATCGACAAAATCCATTTTAATTATTAAATTAATTAGCATTTGCATGCTATTGTATCGTTTATTATTAATAATGCATTGCACATTTCATATTACACATATACATACATAAAGATTTTTTTTCGCTGGTTTATGTCGGCTTTGTTTTCCGAATATACATATAGATAAATATAGTTGGTGTATGTTGACATATTTAGAATGATATTAATTAGTATATTTTAATTAATGTTGGATGATAAGTTTCATCCGAAACACAAACGGGCGGTGGGTTGGTGGAGGAGGTGAAAGAGGAGGCAAAAAAGCATCATTGGGTCGGGGCGGGTGGATGGAATTATCATTAAGACAAATAACGCTAATGAGCTTTTTATTGTGTGCGAGCTTTATCATTTTGCGGTTGTTGCAGCATGTACATAAATATTAATTATATGCTAGCTAATAATATCATGAAATTAAATGGAATTTTATTAAAATTGCTGCAATTATTCGCGATTGAATCTAAATTATAAATATTGGCAATTCTTACTATCTCTGTTATGGTCTTAATAAACTTTTTGGCAAAATAACTTGTCCAGTTTAATTCAATTCAAAATAAACATAAAAATTGATATAAAACATGTTTTAAAAATTAATATACGAAGCATGTTTTGAAAGCTACGCCAATTTTCTTATATTTTTTTACATTATCCCAAGTTTTACAATACATTAAATTCGTAATAAATTTATATTTTATTATTGCAATGAAACGAAATGATCTAATAAATGCTTGTTTCTTCACGCACACACTGTAGATAGCGATGAACATATAATATAATAATAATAGCGCATATTTAGTCGATAAATAACAATAAATTAATGTTAATCATAATAAATAAGATTAGCGCGTAACGCAACGAACAAAGAGCAAGCAATTAATAATTAATAATAATATAAGTTTTAATATATTATCATCGATAATTTCAATAAATATTCATAATTGAGTTGTAAAAGTTAAAATTAAACTCTATCTATAATAATATAATAAAATAATAACAACAATGATGATAACATGTAAATTAAATAATAAAAATCTTCATTTGCATTCATAGATATTTATTATATAAATAATTTAAAACAATAAAATATTTAATAAGTAAATATTTTATATATATAAACTATGCATGTCAGGGATAATATTCAAATACCTATAATTGCTTGCCACTTTCTTTTAATAAGCATCAAAAAGTACGAGATGTGTTCGCTAAGTTTGAGGAATGTTACGCTACAGCAGCGATCGGTATTTATTTATAAAGTTATCGCTGTGTTTTATGTTTTATCCGCCTAGAAAACTATAATTTACTATTTTAAGGGCCGATTTCTTAATCATATTTAAGGAAGACTTAAATTTTAAGTCTTCCTTAAAAATTAAAATCAATTTCATAATCTTTTTTAACGGGCCATTAGTGTTAATCTTCGATTAAAGTTAAGGAACCGATATTTAAAGCGAGAATTAAGTAACATTTGACATGCAAGCATCAATTTTTAGGTTATTGATTATTATTGTTAGGGATTCGACATTGCCAAACTTGTTTTTTTTTTGTGGAAATGTCAGGAACATTTAGGAATATCTAGGAATATTGAATTGCCTACCTCACTTAAATGTAGCAATAACTAAGGTAGGATTAAATTGATTATGAAATTGAAAAATTTTAAGTTTCATTTTAAGAGAGGATTAGCTTAACTCCTCCTTTAGTTAAGGGAGGATTAGTGATTTGATTATGAAATTGGTCCTAACTATTAGATTGCAAAATTAGACCAAAAAATACGTGTATTAATCCTACATTGCCAAATAAGCCATCTAGCGGTAAATAAATGCGATAATTTTCTAGCCCAGAGAAGAAAATGCCACTTGATGCCAGCTTTGTTTACTTTCATGCAACTACGTATAAATTTAAAAAAAAAGTATTTATTAATTATAGATCGTTTCATTGCGATAATTACGCTTTATTGACTTTAGTTGGTTGACCTATTAAAACCTTAAACGCAATAATATAAAATATAAATATATTATTAATTTATTACGAATTTAATGCTGATTAGATGGAATAAGCAACTAATTATGTGGTTATTAAAATAAAATCTAATTAATCTAAACAAATGCTGGTGCGCTTACATCATCATCGCTTGCTATACCATACGATAATTTGAATTTTATTTATTTTATGAAAATTAAATATCATACATACTATGTAGATATGAAATTTATTATAAATAAAATCGAACTGAATGAACGACTAATAAACATATATCATAAATAATACGTCCAACCGTGAGCGCCTTCAAGAGTTACATTATATTATTGACATAAGTGATTGTGTTGTAAGCAATCAATGCTATTGAGTGAAATCGATGATCAATGTGCGGCTTATAATTCAATTTCTCTTTGATTTGACAGATCGCAGAGTAAACAACAACGCGTGCGAGAGAGAGAGAATGTAGATGGAGCCCCCTCAATATATATTGTACGTTATGATTATGATTATTATGATTATTTCGCTGCATCTCACTCGTTTTCGTTTCGTGTATTTAAAAGATTCCACTTATGGTACAATTGCATATTAATCACCCATGCAGACTGGTTCTATATATACGCGATATTTTCAATTATTTATATTTCATTGCGCGCTGATCGTTCGCATTCACAATCGCTACAAATTTTAATCGTTGCGATAAAGGCCAGAGATATATACTTATATGCATATTGTTCGATTCGGCCCATAATTACGCCTTTGTGATTTTAGAAATCGTAATCATCGATGGAATGTCTACAATTTATAAAGGCAAAATGATGACGAAAAATCTACTATATAGGGGAAAGTTGGGTAATGGCGAACGAAGTGTAGAGATGCTCATCAAAATTGAAGCCTGATTATTTTTATATACAGAACAATTATGTCTGAATTTGATAGTATTTTTATACAAAGAGGAATTCTGCTGTGAATTGCTGAATATTTTAACATATCATTTGCACTAGATTGCTCTTCACATATTCTTGAAATAAAATTTGTCCAGCGGGGTAATGACGCTCCTAGCTCAATTTGCTACGAATTTGGAAAAAGCAACAAATGATGGTTTAGATGTGGATTATCGCTGATACTTACAAATGCGATTTTTGTATATTTAACGACGAGTTTACAATATATAGCTTTTTATCTATTTTATTTGTTCGTTAATTCTTCATGAGGGGTAATGACGCTCCTGGCTCAATTTGCTATGAATTTGGAAAAGACAACAAATGATGGTTTAGATGTGAATTATCCCTGATAATTACAGTTGCGATTTTTGTATACATATTTAACAACAACTTTACAATATGTAGCTGTTTATTTGTTAGAGCCATTAATTCTTCATGGTTGTTTCGATTTTTTATGATGTTTTAATACCAAATTACAACCACATATATAACATCACTTAAAAATTTATTAATAAGCAATTAAATAAAGGTAGAAGTAGACAAATATCTAATAAAAATTAAAATCCCATGTAAATAATTTAGTAAGACAGAAGACCCCAACACAGCAACAGTAAAACGCTTGATTAATGATACAAATGCAAAGAATGCATAGCTCGTTTCTTTTTTCGTATAGACACCGTGTATATTGGTTATGACTGGTGTGTTGAAAGACAGAAAAGCGGTTGTGTTTCGAAATGTGAAAAATTTACGGCCGCATCGCATAATTAAACCCGAAAAATCGAAATAAAAAACAATCATAGTACAATAGTATATATGTAATAATAAAAAAATGTCGAAACGAAAATATAGATATATATACCTACCTAGTACCATGTGTAGGAAATATAATTTATTCATCTTGTCAATTCTTCGAGCTAGGAAAAAGCGACGACGTTTTTCTCTTCTTGGAGAGAGAAATGTATATATGTATTTAATATATATATATGTGTGTGGATATATAAACATCATAAGTGTTGGGGGGTCCCATCGCAACAGGAGTCCAATTAAGGACCCATTCTTTACCCCGGGAGTTCTGCAGATGTCAGCGCACAATAAACCAATAGAGCGCGCGCAGGCATATTATTTTCATCGCCTTCACACACACACACACAACACAACAATTTCTCAATCGTTAATTAATAAATATTATACGATAGAAACGATTATTAATAATGCGATAATTAGAATGAATGGAAATAAAACGCCAGCATTTTTATTTCGTTTTTTGTGGCTTTTTTCGTAATTTATGTTTTTTGCCTTGCTTTTTTATTATTTCATAATTAAATAATTCTAAAGAGAGGATTTGTTTCTGCTATATAATAATAATAATAATAATAATAATAATGATAATAATTAATTAATTTAATACGACTAAAAAATGCGCAAATTTACAATCATTGATAATAAATACACATTCAAATACATTTTCAATGCCATTTTCTTCTTCAAATTCTTGTTTTATACATATTATTATTTCGCTCTCTTACTATTTACAATGATTATGTACAAAATTTATTATTTACAACTTCATTTTCAATTAAATTAATAGAATAAATAAATTAACATTTTTGTTTTTGTCACGTTTAAATGCATTTTCACAAAAAAAATTACAACGCTCGTTGGAAAGGAAAATGTGTTTCGCAATTCGCATAATGCAGTTTATGCCCGATTATGCGCATTTCGGAACACAATTAATTGTTTGCTGATGCGTTTCGAAATTCGCGTAATGCGCTTAAGATGAATAAAGGGTGAGTACATTATGCGAATTACGGAACACAATTTTAGATAGTAGTAAATGTAGATGGTGCAATTAATGATTTTCAGAATGTATTTAAATCGGTGTGTTCCGAGGCTGACATAATGCACATAGACAGTGCATAATGCGTGAGATCTGCATTATGTCAACTTTAGAAATTTGTCAATTTTCACTAAATAGAAAATCTGTTTAATTAAACAAACGTCCTTTAGTGGGAAACATTATCTTTGAGGTCAATCATGATCGAAAACACGATATATGAATGTGTACACTCGTGCTCATCTCCTAGTGAACAAGTATTATTACATTTATTATCAAAATGTTCACTATAAAATGAACACGACTGTACAGCCTAGTAAATTTGTAAAAATCTCATTAATTGCGCCCATCTACATGTTTTCTTGTTGTTTTGATCATCACCCGCAAATAAGATTGAATTGTTGCAGCGCAGTTTTATTATACTACACATTGGCACGAGCTGGATGGGTGGGAGTCTCGTAATTAAATCACGAAATTGCCCATTAACCGGCGTGTTTAAAACGCACTATATATATATATCGTTAAGCTCGAACATATTCATAATAAAAACGATCATCATCATCATCATGATGATGATCATATTTGAGGGAAGCCGCATATAAAAGCGGTTTTATTATGAAATTTTCGGCGAACGATGTGTTAATTACCATAAGTTGGTAGATTGTGGGTGATGCTCAAATTTTGGCACAACAGCGCGAGCGAGTGTAGTACTTAAATTATAATTTAAAATTAAGTTAAAAAAAACTAAACGAGTTTGATCACAATAATGGAGATATTGCAACTGTCAAGATCACGCGTATTATACGTATACATCATTTTTGTGTTATAATACTTTTTTCGGGAGTGCGGTGGTTGTTGCTGTTGCTGCTGCCGTTGCTGCTTATTATGACATGTGCGGACTGGGCGATCGTATACTACCTTGCGGCGAGGTGAGATGTGGCGGTGGCGGCTGCGGCAGCAGGCCGAGTGGTGCCATGGGGGGTCGGGCGCCTAATAGCGAGGCGAGGGGATGTGCGCCCGGCGGAAAGTAGCCCTGCAGCGCCGGATGGGGATAGAGGGGATGGTGGGGATGTCGCGTGAGCGAGGCCATCTTTAATTTCTCGATTTCAGCTTCTTGGAGACGTTTTGCTTTCGCTCGACGATTTTGAAACCAAATTTTCACCTGCAACAAACAATAAAAAGCCAATAAGTATACTTACAGGAAAATTAAATCATCATTACTACTTCGTTATAAGATATCCGTTCGACATTATCGACGCAAATAAAACGACAATTCACTTGCTTTTATTTTTCTTTCCTTCTATTTGCGTTGTTATGTTGCTTTTGCAACTACATTTCATCAACAAAATTAAATGTTTAAAGTAGTTTGCAACATATTTTGTTCAACAAGACAATTTGTTGTTGTTTTTACATTGCATCGTAATTTGTTTTGTATGCAGTGTGTGAAACAATTTGGTGCAATTCAATAAAATCTTTTTATCAAGTACAAATTATCTCTATGTGATTAATTAATTAACTTTGCTCCTGTTTACAATTAACATTCAATTCATCAAGTTTTCAATTTCTTATAAAAATCTGCTAGTCAAATCAATAGTATAATATACTTTTTTCCAACAACATTCGCGCGCAATTAAGACATAAAATCCGCATCGTCAAATCCATTAAGCAAATGAAGCAATTAGAATTTTATTTACTTGAATACACCTGGCGCACGAGCAACGAAATTAATTTATTTGCATTTGGCAATGTAGTTAAAAAATTTAATTGTACAATCATCGCATTTCGACGATATTGCGGCTGGATTATCAACTAGAAACACTTCTATATTAAGCAGATAGCTTTACAGTAAAACAAATCGTATATCGAATTGGAATGGTCGTGTCCAGTGATAGTTAGCTATAAATAAATTTATTAAATTGTTATTATATTAACAAATTTCACGTGCGTATACTTATGATAAAAACTGGTTTTTCGAATGCAGCGCAATTTTACTTCATTTTAATTTAATAATATTGTAATATAAAATTCGCTCTGAATATGTTTGTTTATACCTATATACGTTTTAATTAAATTAGCGCAATTTCATAAAATGTCGTTAACAACGTATAAATTCATCCGTTTATGTTTCAATTAAATGCGTTTAAGGCTCGTAGTTAAGGCCTATAATATAACTTTTAAAATAATTAAAATACATAACAAGTTTAAGCGAATTAACTCGTTTATACATACAACGCAAAACTACGCTGATGTGATATTATTATTCCGTTTGACGTAATTGTATGCGAAATTACGCTGTTTGCTAGATCAATTAGGCAATCGCATCGATTACTTATTATATTGAAATTGAAACATTTTAAAGGCGATATGCGCAAAATATTCTGCAAACTAATTTAAACATTCAGTTAATTAATATGTATAGAGATAATTTGCATTCGAATTGTATTTTTTTTAATTTACCAAATAATTATGTTAATTTTACCAGATTTTTCTTTAATTTTTGATTATTATTGTACTGAATGTTTGTCCAGTAAGGTTTTGTGTAGAAAATTGAGCTAAAAACCTTAAAAATTCTGAAAATTTTAAGTCTCGATAATTTTTACACTAATTGTAAGAAACCTTAAGTTTGTAAATTATTAATTAAATTATAAATCAAATGTTAATTTTGCCACATTTTCCTTTAATTTATTGATTATTATTGTACTCGGTGTTTGTCCAGTAAGGCTTTATGGAGAAAATTGTGCTAAAACCTCAAAATCGTATAAAAATTCTGAAAATTTGATAGCTTAGTGATTTTTACACTAATTGTAAGAAACCTTAAGTTTGTAAATTTGTCTGTAAAACTTGTGAAAAATTAAAGTCAAGATCACATCTTATGATTCCATATAAACGTTAAATTTCTAAGGTATTCTTTAAATTTTGATATTTTTCAAGGAACTGTTTGTTCCTGTCGATGTATAGTCCGAAATTTTCTTATACCAGCTAAGTTAGATCACTATTTCCTCCAGCAAATAAAAATCTGACAATTTGGTCCTAAATTTTCATTTATTCATTGTATTTTGCAAATAAGTTTGTCCCAAAAATGGATTTATTACATAATCTAACTAAATTCTTAGGTTTTTAACAAAATTAAAAGATAACTATGCCGAAGGAATTATGAATCAATTAAATTTGATTAATCCTGTTAGTTATTTTACCTGTGTTTCGGTGAGTCGCAGCGAGCTGGAGAATTCGGCGCGCTCGGCGATGCTCAGGTACTGCTTATCCCTAAACTTCTTCTCGAGGGCGAGGAGCTGTTGTGTGGTGAAGGGCGTCCTCGGTTTCCGGTTCGGTTTGTGCTTCCTGAGATTGCATTTCAATTTCGGTCCTTCCCCATTATTATCTATAAACAAACAATTCCGAAACGTTTTAATTAATATCGAATAAACCAAAAGCCGAAAGGGGGCTTTTTTATTTAATTAAGCGCGTCCCATCATCAAAAACACACCTGACTTAATTATTTAATTTATGCGCGCATGCAACATAACAACAACAAACGCTTGTCATAATATTGTGAAGGTGACAATGCGATTTTTACGGCGCAGGAAGCGAAAGCAAATGTGTGTAAGAAGAAGAGAATTGGGGAGGTGAAACAACAACAACAACAACACACTACTCGTAGTATACGTAGCAAGCAAGCAAGCAACGAAAGAAAAACGTCGTCGTAAAATTTAATAACTGAAATGCACGCACCATAATTAAGAGGAATATCATTTTCGTTTCGTGCATTTATAAATAATGCATGTAAACATAAACGAACACTCGTAAATAACAAATGTTTACCAAACGAACACTATACGGCCATTTGCGCACTTCCAGGAAGCTTTAAAAATGCAATTATTGTTCATTTTAAGATTGCACATAGATGTCATTCAATATTACCACCCATTTTTTTTTGCTGCTGCTTTCGCATTTCGTTTCTTGTGATAATCTTGGCTTTAATTTATTATTAAGGCACATTTCATTTATTTCGCACGCGAATTCTTCGCTCCCGACGAATGTAAATTGCCGTTTTAATTAACAAATTATTTCAAGATTTTTTCTTTCTTTCATTTTAAATGAATGCAGTTCATATAGAATATGAATGAAATACTTGGTCGTAAAGTGGGGAAAACCGGGCATCCATTAATTGTCAGAAAACAGTAGTTTTTCGTAAATTTTTAACAGAATTTGAAAACCAGGAGTATTATTTACGTAGATAGTGGTAATATACTCGGTCATAAAGTGAGGGAACCGGGTATTCATTAATTCTTACAAAACAGTTATTTTTGGCAAATTTTTAGCAGAATTTGATAACTAGGAGTATTATATAGGTAAGATTGCAATTTACTTGGTCGTAAAGGCGAGTACTCGTAAAGTGAGGGAACCGGGTATCCATGATTTGCCATAAAACCGTTGTATTTCTCAAATTTTTAACACAATTTGTCAACTAGGAGTATTATTTATGTAGATATAGATAATTTACTTGGTCATAAGTGCGAGTCCTCGTAAAGTGTGTTAATTTATTTCGCAAGCGAATTCTTTCTTCTACTTAGTCGTAAGTGGGTAAGTTGTCGTAAACCGGACATCCATTAATTGTCACAAAACAGTAGTTTTTCTCAAATTTTTAACAGAATTTGATAACTAGGAGGATAATTTATGTATAGATATAGGTAATACTGAAATGTACTTGGTCGTAAGTGCGAATTCTCGTAAAATAAGCAAATTTAATTGGTTTCGCACGCGAATTCTTTTGTAAATTGCCATTTTAATTAACAAAATTATTCCAAGATTTCTTTTTCTCTCATGCTTGCATTTGAAATGTAATGAATGAAGTTGACTCGTTGGAATATGAATGGAGTGCTGCCTGCCTGTCTGTTTTTTTTTTTGTTAAATAAACGCGCTTACGCTACCACCACCGCTTCACTTACAGTCATTTCTGGCTTGTTAATAAAGCAATTTCGTTTTATATATTCTGCAATATGTTATGAATTATTGCGCAGGGGTCGTGCACCCTAACAGCTCTTGCTTGCTCTCTCTTTATATTTATATACAATTATGATTGATTTATGCGCTACTTAAACTGTATGTGTGTGTGTGAGAGAAGAGGGTAGCGCGTTTATTTTCGTTGTTGCTTTTTCTTCTTTCGGTATTATTACTGTGCGTACAATACCTAAACAGGCCGACTATCTTTCGAAAATGATGTTTTAATATAGTACAAATTTAACATGTCTGTTTGTAATTGGTTTTAGTTTTATTAGGTAATTGTGTTTGAAAGGACAGAATGAAATTTTAGTTGGAATAGGAGAAACGTTATGTAAAGAAATGAAAAAATTACGATTTTCTTTCAATTTCGACTATTTTTTGACAATTTTGAAATAAGATCAAGTCAAAGACTCTTAAATTCTATAATAAATGTGGAATCCAGAATTCCTTTAAAGTATAATGTTTATCAGGGTCTACTTTTTAACAATTTCCAAATTTCTATGAAATTTGATGTCCGGATGGTGGTAGACCAACAAATAAATGCTAAATTTGAAAGATTCATTCAATTTTCCAATTTTCAATCTAATTTTAAATGCAATTAGAATAATTGTTAGTTTTTTCAAACATTTTGTGTGGAAGCAAGTCCTAAATTTCCGAATTTCTATGAAAATTTGATGTCCGGATGGTGGACCAATAAATAAATGCAAGACATTCATTCCATTTTCAGGAAATTTCAACTTGTTCAAGTAGTTTTTGGCCTTTTTGATTCACGACTCAAACCTAACACTCCAAAATTACATAAATTCTTTAATTTTCCACTTTTTTGATTCAATTTTGATTTGAACTAAATAATAATGTGAAAATTACGCACGTTTATTTCCTACTATCTCTTTTTCAATGGAGTTCTTTCATATACATATACAAATTCGGGCGCCCCATTCGATTTGTGTAATTGGTTTTCAGTTTTATTGGCTAATTGAGTTTGGGTGCGGACGACGAAATGAAGTTATAGCTGGCAGCCAGTCAGTCAGTCAGTGTAGCGTGCTCGGTTGAAAGTTGAAAACGATTACGGGGAATTTAATTGCCGCTAATCAAGCGTCGGCAGGCGCTGCCATATTTAGCCAATAAAGCAAAAACACAATAAGAGACAACGAATTGAACAACAACAACAAAAAAGAAAAGAAGCAGCAACAACTAAACATGAAGCGCACGTTTATGATGCAAAACGTCTTTAGCAATCCATCTATCCACCGACAATTTACAGCCCGAGCAAACAAATTAATTATAACTTATTATGCCAATTACCATCGGCTACCAATTATTTCCATATACGGCCACGGTTTTAAAAATAACTCTGTTAACTAAATTCCGCTAATCGATTTTTTTCGTGCGTGTGTGTGTGTATTTGTGCGTTTGGCGTGCGCAAAAAAACTGCAGCATTCGCCTCCATCTCCTCTTCACCCCGTAATGTTTTCAACTTTTTTTGTTTGTTGCTTGCTTGCTGGCTGGCTGTGTGTAGTAGTTTAATTCGAGTCGACAACTTACCACATAATACACTAATTAACAGTTAATTAGGCAGCTGTGGGTAATGGATACGAAGCGATTAAGAAAATAACGATCGGAAATAAGATTGCGCGCACATTCTCTAATCTCATTCGCCCATTATTATCAGCCAAGCAGCAGCCCAAGCAGCTCGAATATTTAATTATCTTTTTGTGCAATGGCGAAGGCGCGCGCAAAACGGAAAAAGAAATGTTTCGGGAGGCGGAGGAGGAGGAAGAAAAAAATATGAACGAAACTAATTAAGTAATGATGCGGGTCAATAATCCCTCCAATCTTTAAAAGCGCGCGCGCAGCGCACGCGTATTAATTTTTGCTAGCACACAGCAGCACATAATTGCGCGATGTGTGCGCAACCAAAAAAAAAAACAACAACCAACAACTAATTATCGATCAATTATCATATCCTTTAATTAATTTCGATTTTTGTTTTACAAATTGTTAAATACGTGTAATTAAACGGACGATGCGTATTTTTGTGCGCCAGCATCCACTTCCTGAACATTTAAAAAGATTACATTTCCACGAAGCGAGGAAATAAATCATCCAGCACTAAAATTATGCCTCCTTCTTGCCTTATGCGCTATGTAATGAATGCACAAAAGGCTGGCTGTGTGTGTGGAAACGGTGCTCCCGCTATATATTTGATAGCGATCAGACTATACGATGCGATGATGGTTTAATAAATTGTTTTTGAGGGGTGTTTTCTATGTGTGTATTACCTATATAGGAACGCTATCTGTACATGCATTTGGGGTGGATCTAGATAGTGCCAACCCCGATAAACAGTTTAATCTTTATTGTTGGTTGCTAAATGTTATTTTGCAAAAAATTTACACGTTAATGAAATTTTAGGATAAAAAATACTCCGAAAATCACTCACATTTTATTAAAAATCGCTAAATTACTGCCAATTGTCAACCGATATATGAAAATATTCAATTTTAGACTTTTTTTGTTTTTGGGGGGTGTTTTGTATGTATTACTTATATAAATACGCAATCTGTACATGCATTTTAGGTGGATCTACATAGTGCCAGGCCCTGATAAACAGTTTAATCTTTATTCTTGGTCGCTAAATGTTATTTTAAAAACTATTGAAAACTACTGAAAACTATAATATTTAAATTTAGCGTAAATCACTCACATTGTATCAAAAATCGTTAAATTACAGCCAATTGTCAATAGATATATGACGTTATTCCTCAATTTTAAAGTTTTGTTTGTTAAATTTCCACAAAACACTAAAAATTTTTATTTCAATCCAACAAAAAAATAAGAAAAACACCTTTATCTTAAATTGTCACACTGTTTTTATGAATTTTCCTTGTCCCAAATGAAATTATACTTCAAAATTATAGCACAAATGCCTTTAAATGATTCCTATATGTATATATCTATCTATGAATACGATTTGAAAATAATTATATTTAGAAAAAGATTAACGATCCGTATGTTGTTATATATATATATTACACATAATCAATTTGAATAAAACTAGTTCGGTTCGGTTTGTCGAATCGTGACTTAATAAATATTTTAATTGTCGAAGGGATGCAATATAATACAAATGATACAAAAAAAAACCTAATCGCGGAACGATTGATTGTTTATTAATAATGCAAAATGTTGGAATGCGCGCAGCACTCTCTCGCTGTCTTGTCTTGTCGGCTGTAAATTTTATTATTAATCAAAAGATTTTATCATATTTATTGATTACGACAATAAATCATTTAACGATGATAAATAAATTATTTAGCCATTATCGTATTATTATGTATTTCTAAGACGTGGCAAAACGTTTAGTGCGCTATTCGCTCGACGCGTTATTTTTTTATTTGATGCGATTGCAGATTAGTCGACTACATATATGTAGTATATTTTTATGGAATACGAAACACAGCTTGGCTGTTATTTTTATGGGAGCGGTAAATTTGTTGGTTTGCCATCGGCCCAAATAAATATTGCTGGAATTTTTTATACTATACTTATAGGTACAGTTTAGGGCAGTATTTCTTAACCGATAATGCATTGCGGACTCGAATAATTTTTGTTATAATGAAACAAAATTAGTTTTACGGTCCACGATATTTTTGCCATGGTTCACTAGTTGAGAAACACTGGTCTAGGGGAATGATATCTATACCTGTAGGGTCAAATTCTGCTAAACTACGAAATTTTGCGAGATTTGGAAAAATTTGGAAAACTAACGTTTAACCAGAAATATTTAGCAGATTATTTGATTACTCTCCCAATAACATTTGGGTAGTTCAGTTGCGCTATCAGGATTGTGGATTTTCTGTAAGTCGGTTTTGGTCTTTTACCAAATAAAAACTGTATATTGGTCGTACATCGAGATGTCTTGGCCCACTGGTTGAGAAACACTGATCTAGGGGAATGATATCTCTATCTATAGGATCAAATTCTGCTTTACCAAGAAATTTTGCAAGATTTGGGAAAATTTGGAAAATTAACGTTTAACCAGAAATATTTAGCAGATTATTTGGGTAGTTCAGTTGCACTATCACGATTGTGGATTTTCTGTAAGTCGGTTTTGGTGTTTTACCAAATAAAAACTGTATATTGGTCGTACATACACCAAGATGTCGCGATTCTTACAATTATTTTCAAATACTATTTACAGATCCAGTCACTAATTTATGTTCGCATTATATATGAAATTCAATTAAATGGTAGTAGCGTAGATATTCAACAAATAATGCGCGCAATTTTATATGGAATCATTGATATATAGTACATATATATACAAATAGCTAACTAATTTGTGGGAATTGGAGCACGACGAAAAAGTGCGCGCCAACGCATTTCTTCATTCCCCATATATACTATATAAAATGCCATATTAAGATAAATCAATAAAATACGTTTAATCAATTCATTAAAACCTATTACGTCACTAATTATACAATACACATAAAAATTCCATGAATAGGAAATTTAAGACTACATCATAATAATAAATAAACGGCTCGCTGAGAAGATGAAGAAGAAGAAAAAGAAGAGGATGCATGATACGTACTACTATACGCTTCGTATAATTTATATCCCAATGGTCCGTGACTAAATAAAATCATAAACGTATCGCTCTCTATGATTTAATAATGAAATACACACTGTGAATTAATAGCTCACAAAATTTGTTAAAAGGCAGAGAAAGAGAGAGAAAACAAAACAAAAAAAAAACTAAAAACGTCGCATTCAATGTTTATCTTTTAAATTGTGAGCGTGTGTGTGTGTGTGTGTGTGCATTTAAGATACTTAATACCATCAGACCCAATTAGTGCAAATAAATAATTACTTTATCGTTTATTTTACATGGCAGTAGCACCTGTGCGTTGGCTACTGAAAACGCGATATCTTTCTTTTATTGCATGCACAACACGCATCCATCTTTTCTTTAACCCATACTATATATATGTTGTGTTGTGCAAGAAATTGGAATTAAATTAAGTTGAAGACGACGTGGATATAGAATGGAAATCGAGTTGGAAAAAGAAGAAGGAAGATAGTAAAAAGAGCGAAACGTAAATGAGTGTCGTTGCAGCAGCAGCACACAAGTTGATTATCTTTTATGGCCTGCCTGATACTGAATTGAGCAGCAAACTAATAGGCGTTATATGCATGAATCGACGATGACGCTCGCTCTATACTATATACTAAATAGACGAACTTGATAAGGGCAGCAGCAGCACACAACCAACCATCAAACCATAAAAATTCGTTATGAATATTTATAGGATCTGCGCGTCGCCGTGCCAATGCATCAGTTATAACACAAACTGATCAATCAATACGCAGAAGCCATTTAAACATTTAACGTACAGCCGTTTTTTTTATTTATTTATTTTCATCATCAACAAGCATTTTTTAACGCGATTGCAACTATGCGAAAAATGCACAAAACCCCAATCAGTTATTTAGTCATTTTTAATTTTTAATTTAGTGCTTCTAGTAATTTTTAATAATTAATATTAGTTGTTTTTACAAACCAAATTTTATAAACTAATTGTGTATACTATATACTAATTATGCGCACTATATACTAATTATTTTTAAAATTTTTTTAGACCACTTCTAATCATCGCAGCAAGCTGAAAATTTGTGTATAAACTTCTATTAGGCAATACTACGATTTGCAATTTTTAGATTGGCTAAAATCGAAAAAAAAAATATTTCCGACCAAAAAACGGCAAAATAATTTTTTTAGGCCACTTCTAATCATCGCAGCAAGCTAAAAATTTGTCTGTATACTATTATTAGGCAATACCACGATATGCCATTTTTAGATTGGCGAAAATCGAAGAGAAGATGAAAAAAATATTTTCGAGCGAAAAAACGGCAATTTTTGCTAAAAATCGATGGATCATCGATTTCGTTCAAACTTTATATAAAGGGGTATTTCGTCATTCTAAAACGATTGGCGTTGGCAGTTGCTCGAAATTTCCCATAGGAAAAAAGTTATGGGGTATTTTATGGTGAAAATTCAACATTTTCACCATTTTCCCCCACTTTTTTTTATTTTTTTGCATTTTTTCCGATGCCAATCAATAGGGAATTTAATTTTACATTGAAAACAATTGTAACATCATTTATTTTCATTCATTTGCAGTGGTAAAACAATAAAAACTTAAAAGAAAACAAGCATTATACTTTTTCTTTTTAAGGAATCTTTTCTAGTAATTTTTATGCCCAATATACTTTTATTAATTAATTTTTAATGGGATCAATTATATTTTAGCAATATCATTAATTGTTTTTATTTAAATTAGACAATATTTTCGAGTAGTTTAATTCCGTGTTTGCGAGTTGGATGCTCAGACGACAATAATTCAACCGCTATTTTTTCCACCATTTTCCGAATATACTCTATCTTTATCAGCGCTTTTAAAATAGTATAGTCTAGTTGTGGATGAGCGGATTTATCTTCGTAGCACGCATCCTCCACACCACAAATATGCTAAAAACGCCTCCTCCTCCTGCTGCACTGTCTGTCTGTCGCCGGCGAGCGAAATGATAAATGCCCAAAAAATACTTTCAAATCGTAATAAATAAATTGTAAACGACTTCCTACCACCGCACACATACACACACACACAAACACATTGATTTGTAAATTTCAGAATTTATACATCATCGGGCACAATGTGTGTGAGAGAGCGGAGAAAAAATCCCGGGCCGAGAAGGAGAAAAAAATCTTTTAAAGTTGGAGCGAAGAGCGCTTCAATCACCCGCAGGTTTTGATTAATTTATTGACAAACTAGATGGACATCTGCATTTTTTCATTGATACCATCATTAATATTGGTAACGAAAACGATTTATGATGACAAAAGAATACTAAAACATTGTGTCATTAATTAAAAGAAAAAGAAAATAAATGTAAGCGATTGGATAATGTTATAATAATAATTATGATGTCGTCGGAACAAATATTTGTTTTGAGATGGGTTTTATTAAGTAATTCACGTCATTTTACGTCATCTAAAAAGTGAAAACGAATCAATGTCATTGTTAAATTTACGATAACATCACTATTTTCTTATCTAGAGCGCAAAATATTGTTTTTTGGCATTTGTTAAATAATGTACTATTATTATGCATCTACTTTTCAATTTTTTTGATTTATTATTACAAAAAAATACTAAAACATTAATTAAAAGAAAAAGAAAACAAATATTTGAATTCATTTTTAATGTTTTGAGATTTTTTTATTAAGTAATTCATGTTATTTTACGTTTTCAATTGTTTACGTCATCTAAAAAGTGATAACGAATTGATCTCATTATCACTATTTTCTTGTCTAGAGCGCAAAATAATGTTTTTTGACATTTGTTAAACTATTATGCATCTACTTTTCAATTTTTTTGATTTATTATGACAAAATATACTAAAACATACTAAAACATTGTGTCATTAATTAAAAAAAAAAGAAAAAGAAAATAAATAAGCGATTGGGTAATGTGACAATAATAATTATGATGTCGTCGGAACAAATAATTTATTTGATTTTTAATGTTTTGAGATAGTTTTTATTAAGTAATGTACATTATTTTACGTTTTCAATTGTTCACGTCATCTAAAAAGTGAAAACGAATCAATGTCACACCACTATTTTCTTGTCTAGAGCGCAAAATATCAATTTTTGGAATTTGTTAATTAATATCCTATTATGCATCTACTTTTCAACTTTTTTTGATTTATGGTGA
This sequence comes from Adinopsis sp. GC000173, assembly GCA_030264715.1. Classification (NCBI taxonomy): domain Eukaryota; kingdom Metazoa; phylum Arthropoda; class Insecta; order Coleoptera; family Staphylinidae; genus Adinopsis; species Adinopsis sp. GC000173. Next base: position 1,170 of record JARJDW010006756.1, on the reverse strand, counting down.
CAAAAGAATACTGTCATTAATTAAAAGAAAACAAAAATAAATAAAAGCGATTGGATAATGTTCTAATAATAATAACTAAATGAAATTGTATAATGTTGTTGTGACCTGAGACAAGGATAAAATTATCAATTCAAATAAAAATAATCGTCGTAATTAATTACTGACATGATTGCGTGCGAGTTTTTTTTCTCCATTTCGTTTATCATAGATATTCAAATATGTAGATATTATGTATATAAAGTATAAATTAGAAAATAGTATAATACAGCGTTTATATATTGTGTGTGTGCGCGCGCTTTTTTTCGAATTCGAGAAACGGAGATGGAAAAAAGCTAATTAAAAATTCCTTCTACTTCTACCTACCTACCCACCCAACGTATAGCTATCTGTTGTGTTGTTGTTTTTTTGAAATGTGGCGCCGTTAGCTCATTTTATTTACCATGCAATTACGCTGTATTGATAATTGGAGGTCCTATAAGTACATAATTATACACTTAAATTTCATGTTTGCTTAAAAAGATAATTAATTTAAATACGAGTGTGTAACGCTCACACATCCACTATTATTATATGTTTGTATTGCATAATAAATAAATTTTTGCTTTAAAACTTTTAATTATTGCAAAATATGGTAAATTATCTATTTAATATCATTTTTGGATTACAAATTAATTAAACTGTTAAATGTTGACATTGACATTGATTAGTTTACACTTTTTAGATACGACAAACAAATTTGTTGTTGTAACTTTGTTACATTAGCCACGGAATTTTGTGTTTGGATGCATGAAAACGGTGATAAAAAGCGTTATTTCGTAATTAGACATATAAATAATAATAAATATCAAATCGAATACATGACATTTAGGAAATAATGATAATTTCTTGATAAAATTAATAGTAAACAATAATCGCAAATCATGAAAAATGTATTGCGCTTTATACGCCGGTGTCTACTACAATCAAATATCATAAGTACTACATTACGTTATTTAACAAGTGCCAAAAATCAGTATTTTCCGCTCTAGGTAAGAAAATAGTTATATTGTATGGCGCCTGATGCGCCGTGTTCTATAACAACACAGTAAATAAATGCATAATCAAATATTTGTTCCAACGACATCATAATTATAATAATAAATGTATACCTAATAGAAATTTAAATAATTC
>JARJDW010006755.1:0-15987 GCA_030264715.1 Adinopsis sp. GC000173 | reverse complement strand
TAAAAATCGTAGATTTTGTATATGTATGTACTTCAATATTCTAACTCAAATATTTCGAAAAATGGCAAAGTAACATATATTGTTTTATTACATCATTTGAGAGCACATCTAATATAGAATCAAAAAATGTATTTGGGAATGCTAGCTTACTTATTATTTGCTAGAAAAACAAGTTATTTGAAGGGTATATTTAATTAAATAAATGTTATTTTATTTTTGGTGCTATCTGTGGGGCTATTTTCACAGAGGTAGCATTTTATGCTTTACTATATTGTATTCTCCACTGGTGTTAAAAAACTTGGCAAAGGGAAAATATATTTGTCTATTTGATGAAATGAAATAAAACATGTTTTGTTAGCCTAATAGCGTTTAATGAATAAATTAGTAGATTCTCGCTTCCCTTCTGTGAATTCTTTGGCATCTACTAAATGATAGCTGACTAGTAAACGGTTTGTTTTAACGTTTTGTGTTTTTTTAACAAAAGCTTAAAATAACAACATTTACAAAAGTTACTACAAACTGTATCGTATTCGTATAGATTAGCTATATAATAAGTATCGTGATAAAACATAAAAATTTACTTACAATTGAATGCTTAATACATAAAATATGGAATATTTTATGCTTTCTATTATATTCTCCACTACTGTTGAAAATTTTGGCGAAGAAAAAGTATATTTGACTATTTTATGCAATGAAATAAAACATGTCTTGTTAGCCTAATAGCGTTTAATGAATAATCTAGTAGATTCTCTTCCCTTCTGTGAAGTCTTTTGGCATCTACTAAGTGATAGCTGACTAGTAAACGGTTTGTTTTAACTTTTTATGTGTTTTTTTAACAAAAGCTTAAAATAACAACATTTACAAAAGTTACTAAAAACTGTACCGTTTCTTGCAGTAACATTTACAATGCATATGCAGATCAAGTTTGATTGCTGCATACCAAAATAACATAAGTTCTACGGCTGAAAAATTGAATTTGTACACGTGCGAATGTTTCTGACAAAAACGTTTTCGATATAGTTGAAGAGTTAAGATGTGTTTCTTGTATAACTGAGAAGTTATATGGCGATGCGGACTATGGAAATGACTTCTCTATATCCCGCACTGTACAATTAATTGAATTCACTAAAAAGCTACAATATTTGAATCCGGACTAACAGCGAACTATACAATACATTCAAAAACCAACAATGAGTATGAAAAAACTTTTATGTAAATAAAAAAATCGCAACATGGATGTTGCGAGATAGGTATATTGTTCGTATTTGTTATACTTTTTTGCGCTGATGGTTTATCGATTCTATTTTGTGGTCTATGTTTGCTAATAATGCACCCACGTTGTGAGTGTGACGCTTATTTATATCAAGCTTTTCTTCTTATGATAGCCACTTATGCATATAAGAACGACGGAATCATCGTTGTCGCGTCTTTTTCGTTTTGCGTTCTTTGATATTTTAATGCGTATTAAATTTTATATTTATTGAGCAATTTCAATTGGAATTGTTTTTAGGAAAATTTTAGATATATTATACCGGTATTACAATGCCTATCATATTATAGTAAGAAATTTTTTAATCATACGAAAGTTCCAACTATGGAGCACATTTCTCACTTTACGACCACTCGCCTAAGGATCACTTAAACTTACGACCAGTGTGTAGAAACGCTATTCTTTTTGGCGAAGAAGTATGTTGCAGAAAGATTTTATAAGTATTATTATCCATTTTATGTCTATACATAGAATTGCATGAGTCACTAGTTTATATTGTATAATATTGGCGGCTAAGATAATAAGATGCAGATAAAATAATTAATAAAATAATGAAATAATAATAATAAAATAATTATAAATAACTAGACATTATGCTAAAAGATTTTTTGCTTAACCCTTTCGGTACGGATATATTTTACAATATCACTTTTAAAGGAAGCAAAAAAATGTAATTTTTTAACAGCAATTTAAGAAGAAGAAGAATCATATTGAAAAATTTCGAATCACGTACTATTAATAAAGAATAATAAGTACATAGTTAATTATACAATTTGATTTAAAGAAAATTTATAAAATTTGAGAAATATTTTTATGATGACTGTCCACTTGCTACGTAGGTAACTCACACTTTGTTTACGGTGATTTTACTGCGTCTCGACAGGTTTGTGTGCCACGTCACTACCAAAAAAAATTGCAATTGATAAGAATTAGATTTAGTTCAGTGGAGTTTGTCAACGCGTTCAACTACGTGCGTGTGCAGTGATTGAAAATTTTGGCAAAAATCTAAACATGCTGGAATAAAGGTATGTAATTTTATATAAATCTAATATATTATTTATAAATAATGTATCGTTTTTTTATCGATAAAAATTGGTATTCAACATTATAAAGAAGATATTATAATGCCACTTTTTTTAACACTTGAAGTTGAGATTTTCACTTTCACACCAGCATTAGGAATATATTTATAACATTTATTTATCCATAGTCTAACTTTAGGACATCTATAATTTTAATATCAACATCCTGTGCATAAACATACACTAATATAATTCAATAATGCATACTCAATGTATCTGCAGCAGTAATTTGCGTTATTCCGCTTTTAAAACAAGTAAATTTATCAAAACGTCCATTGACGAGACCCGGCGTTGGTGGGTATTTTTGAAATTCGCTTATAGACGTGACCGGCCCCTAAAGGGTTAATAAATAAACAGCGCTAAAACATTGTTCAACATTACACAAATTCTTATAACCAACCAAATTGCATTCTAAAAAGCATTTTTGCTCAAGCATGAGTATTTCCGCTCAATGTTTCAAAAATGAAAAGAAAAACTAAACAGGCTTCAAAGCAAACTACATTTACGTACGAGTTATGTTTTGGCTTTTATATCTTTCTTATCCTGTACCTTTACAAAGCAAGATGATAAAGAGTGAGGAGTACATACTATACAATAGTAGACAGAAATATTTTCAAGATTTTATTTAAAATGCATCCAATTTTTAAAAAGAATGTTTTTCGTCCATTTTTCATAGAATTTTTGATGTATACTTACGATTAAATATTAAATGAAAAAGTTTTAAATCAAAGAAAACGAATCATAAAAATTTCACAGTTTCCACTTTGAAAGCTTTTTATAGCGAAAGTGGTCAATGATTGAAAAAGAGTTTATTTCTCCATTCACATTAGCTGAAAGGCAAAACATGCATGCAACATTACATTACTAATTAATAATCTTAACATGTAACATGAAAATGTAGCAACAACATTGATCAATAATGTATTGTACCTTTGATACTTTATTAAAACCAATCTGTATATTATGATCAAATATCGAACTTATTGATTAATCAGGATTATTAATAACAATTATTGAAATTAATACCGTCCAAACCGACAAATAGAATCTATCAATACCACCCTAATATTCATGATTCAAATTACAATAATAACGCAGTAGTTTATAATATGTTACAAATTCAGATACATACATATTTTTAATTAAAATTCCTCTAATTAATTTCAATACTAAAATTATATGTTCAATAGTAGATATGTTGGAAAACAAGTTCGACGAAGAAAATATTCCATCGAGTGCACGAGCTGTTTGAATAATAAGTGACAAATACAGTAGAATCACCCTTCAATACCACCCTAATATTTGATTCAAATTTCAATCATAACGCAGTAGTTTATAATATGTTGCAAATTCAGATATATATATATATTTTTGATTAAAATTCCTCTAATTAATTTCAATGCTAAAATTCGATGAAGAAAATATTTTATCGAGTGCACGAGTTCTCTGAGTAATAAGTGACAAACAGAATCTATTAATACCACCCTAATATTTGAGTCAAATTACAATCATAACGCAGTAGTTTATAACATGTTGCAAAATTCCTTTAATTACATTCAATGCTAAGATTATATGTTCAGTAGTAATGTATATGTACATTAAATGGAAAACAAGTTTGACGAAGAAAACATTTTATCTAGTGCATGAGTTGTCTGAATAATAATAGTGACAAATGCAATAGAACCAGCTATCAATACCACCCTAATAATTGATTCAGATTACAATAATAACACAGTAGTTTATAGTCTGTTGCAAATTAAGATACATATATATTTTTTATCAAAATTCCTTTAATTACATTCAATGCTAAGATTATATGTTCAGTAGTAATGTATATGTACATTAAATGGAAAACAAGTTTGACGAAGAAAACATTTTATCTAGTGCACGAGTTGTCTGAATAATAATAGTGACAAATGCAATAGAACCAGCTATCAATACCACCCTAATAGTTGATTCAGATTACAATAATAACACAGTAGTTTATAGTCTGTTGCAAATTAAGATACATATATATTTTTAATCAAAATTCCTTCAATTACATTCAATACTAAGATTATATGTTCAGTAATAGATATGTATATGTACATTAAATGGAAAACAAGTTTGATGAAGAAAACATTTTATCTAGTGCACGAGTTGTCTGAATAATAAGTGACAAATACAATAGAATCTATCAATACTACCCTAATATTTGATTCAAATTACAATAATAACGCAGTAGTTTATAACATGTTGCAAATTTAGATACATATATATTTTTGATAAAAATTCCTCTAATTAATTTCAATGCCAAAATGATATGTTCAATAGTTGATATGTATGCATATATACAATAAATGGAAAACAAGTTCGACGAAGAAAACATTTTATCGAGTGCACGAGCTGTCTGAATAATAAGTGACAACATTTTGGTGCAACATGAGTATAATCCACGAACTTTTCCGCTCGCACTTGTTATTTGTAAGAAAGCAAATCGATTTTGTCGAAAAAGTTAAAAAATTCCGAACGGAAACGTAATAAATCATTACAAATAACCTTTTTATATGTTACAACGATGCCATAATACAATTGAGACGTTTGCAGCACTTTATTCATTTTTCATTATTCTACCGCGTTTCAAGTTCATCGAATTCATCGTACTCGAATATCATTTAAAATTATTGTTTTATTGCATACTAAAACGAGCGACGAAAATTGACGAGCGGTAAAAAGTATCGAAAGTTGGAGGAGAAAACAAAACTTTTTTATATAAATACTTTATGCTGTAATTGATTAATACTAAACAGTTTTATTTTTAATTCGCGTTTAATGTCAACGAGCTAAATTATGTAAACGTATAATAAAATTGCAACCACTTAAAATTAATATAATAGAGGGTTGACCTTTTTAATTCGTTAAACTCGGTACCTACCAGGAAAAATTTATATTTAGCCAACAGTGAATAAAATATGCATAAACAGTGTGTTTGCTAATACTGTTTTTGTCTAGAAATTAATACCCAATTTAGTTTAAATAATTAATAAAAAGAATGTAATGATGATAATTGATATAGAGCATTAAGGTTTTAGCGATGTCTAAATATTTTGGCAGCCATCAATAACTGAACATTCTTGATCTGGAATTTTTTTAACGTCATTCATTCGTATCAGTTGAAGAATTAAAAATACTTACGCTAAATTACATAGATACTTACAGTGATAGTTTGAATTAAATCTTCTTGGCTTGTCCACGGTCTGCTCATTTTAATATCCCATTTGGGATTAAATAAAAAACTGAAAAATAATTTAATAATCCTTATTATAGTTCTAGAGGATTAAGCTCTAGGCGATGGTTTTCCGTGAAAATATAATATTTTGCCAGACATCACATAATGAACGTTCTCTATCTACAATTTTTGCATTTATTCACTTACAAACCAGTTGATGAATTAAAATGTTTCCACTAAATTACATACCTACAGTGTCTTATCAATGGTTTTTAATGGAAACTTTAATACCTCGTCCAGAAATTACTACCCGGTTAGAGATTTAATTAGAAAAATGAAAAATAATGAAATAATGCCGATTGTAAATGTCGAGGATTAAGCTTATTTAGCACATTAAAATGTTTTGCCAGTCACTAATTAATGCAGTTGTTAATCTAGAGTTTCTCAATGTTATTTATTCAATTGCAAAACAGTTGATGATTTAAAAATGCTTCCACTTAATTAGATACATTTAATAATACATCGAATAAAGTCCTCTTTTTTTGTCATTGGTTTGTGATAGAACTTTGAAAACTTTAATCCTCTGTCCACAAGTTACTATCCGATTTGAGATTTAATAAAGAAATGAATAAAAATTAATAATGCCTATTATAGATGTCGTGGATTAAACTTACTTAGGGAATGTAAAAAATTAAAATGTTACTCCAGACATTAAATAATGAATTTCTTGATTTAGAGCTTTTTAATGCCACTTATTCGCCTGCAAAACAGTTGATGAATTAAAAATGCTTACGCTAAATTAAGTACGTATAGTGACATTCGGAATAAAAACTTTTTGTATTGTCATTGATTTGTAATAGAATCTTTGAAAATTTAAATCCTTTGTGCAGAAATCATTATCCGATTTGAGATTTAATATAAAAATGAAAAATAATTTAATAATGCCGATTATAAATGTCGAGGATTAAACTTATTTGGCGAATGTAACAAATTTAAATGTTTCTCCAGACATTAAATAATAGAGTTCCTGATCTAGGAGTTTTCGAATGTCATTTATTCTCTTGCAAAATAGTTGATCAATTAAAAATGATTACGCTAAATTAAGTACGTATAGTAACACTCCGAATAAAAACTTCTTGTTTTGTCATTGATTTGTAATAGAAACTTTGAAAACTTAAATCCTTTGTCCAGAAATCAGTATCCGATTTGAGATTTAACAAAAAATTGAGAAATAATTAGATATTACCGATTAGAGATGTTAAGGAATAAGCATCTTTAACGATTGTAGGACATTAAAATGTTTTGCTAGATATTAGATAATAAAGTTCTTGATCTAAAGATTTTAATATCACTTATTCACTTGCTAAACAGTTGATAACTTAAAAATTCTTACACTAAATTAAGCACGTATAGTGACACTCCGAATAAAAACTTCTTGCCTTGTTAATGATTTGTAATAGAAACTCCGATTTGAGATTTAAGAAAAAATTGAGAAATAATTAAATATTACCGATTATAGATGTCGAGAAATAAGCTTCTTTAGCGATTGTAGAACATTAAAATGTTTTGCCAGACATTAAATAATGAAGTCCTTGATCTAGACTTTTTTAATATCACTTATTCACTTGCAAAACAGTTGATGAATTAAAAATGCTTATGCTAGATTACATACAGTGACACTTCAAATAAAACCTTCTTGGCTTGCCAACGGTGTGCGATAGAAACTATGAAAATTGATGATTCTGACAAAAAAATGCCCGCTTTTTGTATTAACTCGGCTATAAATCTTAAAGAACAAAATCGGAAAATAAACCAAGTAGGTATATATACCTAACATCAATTCATAAATTAATAATAAGCAAAATTAGTATTTTCTATGAAATGTAGATTTATGTACTTTAAATTGTATGGAATAAATTGTTGTTTGAGTACAAATGGAAATTGAATTTCTGTACAAAAGTATATTACTTTCACTTCGTGGAAAAAACATTTAGCTTTTTTTAGCGAATGCATAAGCTGCTCCAATTTTCAACTGCGCCCACATATAATTATTGCGTAATGATCGATGATTATTGAGGCATGTAAGGACTAGAAAATTATTTAGTGTTCACCCCAAACATGGCCAAACAAATTAAATTGAAACGTAGCGATAATTGATAAAACTGGGTTTCATTTGGCATTCCCGCTCGAACATCGTCTGAAACAGTAATGTTATCAAATCATTTGGGTCCGTCAACTCGGTTATACAATGCTGCAATCCCATGAGATTAATTTATATTTTACATTCACACTTTGTCATTAAGATACAAACAATTCGCATTAATAATAGATACAGACGGGCGTTGGATAAAAACCGTCGAAAACCAAAATTAATTAATTAATATGATAGAGAATCTGTGCGTTCTAATAAACGGCAACCTTTAGCTATCACACATTATTAATTAAATTAAACGCCTGTTTCTAGTTTGAATACACAATTATCTATTAATTATCGAATTGGTTTTAAATAAACAACCAAATACGATTTGTTAAATGTCGTTTCGTTTATTATAATTTTCCACGTATTAATTAATTCAATTTAAACCATTTAATTATTTATGATTATAGTGCATTAAATAATTCGAATCATTATGGGCGTGTGTGTTTTCTTGCTAACACAATATTAATACTCTATTTTATAATCAACATTTATTTCATTATTAATAAAATCTATTTAGCTATATTTAGCTATATTTAGCTATATTTGACTTTATACGAAGAATTATTTATAATTTTCAAACATTCAAGCGCACAATGCACAGGCTATATAGGTAGACTAAGTATATTCATTCTACACGATAACGAGGAAAAACTGCTTTATAATTAATATCTACGTTAATTCAACAAAAAGATTATAAGATATTTATAAATATTTAAACTATTTTTTTTTGTTAATGTATATTATGCTATCTTAGCCTATTTTTTATTAATTATGCAAAAAATACAGATAATATTTATTATAACCAATAATGATTCTTAAAGGTAATACTTCACTTTAGCTATAAATATCTCCGTTAATGCAACAAAAATATTATAAGATTTATACTATTTATACATTTAAACTATTTTTTGTTAGCATATTATGCTACCTTAGCGTATTTTTATTAATTAGGCAAAAAATAGCAATAGAATATTACAAAAAAACTTCTTTATTATAAACAATAATAATTTTTAAAGTTAATACTTCACATTACCTATAAATATCTACGTTAATTCAACAAAAAGATTATAAGATTTATAAATATTTAAATTATTGTTTTGTTAATGTATATTATGCCAGCTTAGCGTATTTTTTATTAATTAGGCAAAAAATAGCAATGGAATATTACAAAAACTCTTCTTTATTATAAACAATAATGATTCTTAAAGTTAATACTTCATATTAGCTATAAATAGCTACGTTAATTCAAGAAAAAGATTGTAAGATTTATAAACATTTAAACTATTGTTTTGTTAGCATATTATGCTACTTTAGCGTATTTATAAAAAAAGCAGGAAATAGCAATAGAATATACTTCACATTAGCTATAAATATCTACGTTAATTCAACAAAAAGATTATAAGATTTATAAATATTTAAACTATTGTTTTGTTAATGTACCTATATTATGCTACCTTAGCGTATTTTTTATTAATTATAGAAAGAATAGAGGTAATATTACAAAAAAAACTTTTTTATTATAAGCAATAATGATTCTTAAAGTTAATACTTTATATTCATATTTGCTATAAATATTCTCCTAGGAACACCCAAAATGCAACACTAAAATTATTTATTTTGTAAATTTTGTGGTAGGTGATTTTTTCACCCCTTCAAATATGTAATACATATATAATATTTTAAAACAATGGCTTGATTTTGCTTATAGTTAGTGCAAAAATAAATGTTTCAATCTTTTAATAATGAATATGAAATGGATAATCTATACAACCGCTTATTATTAATAAAAATATAACATCTATAAAATTTTTTTATTAGTTTTGTTTTTTGTTTACTTTTTAAATAAATAGGGACAATAGCACAGAATATATTGTTTATTATGAATATAAATCATATAGGTATTAGCATGTAGGTAGTATTAAGCATAGTTATATAATATCATCAAAATGATTATTTTTGATTACCTATGAGTTAATTCGTCACATTTGCTACAAATATTTATATAATGTGATTAATTATGCCCTTATATGTTTTCTTGCTGAACAATGGAGATTATTGATATTGTATTTTGTAATGAAAAGGTATTTAATAATTATATTAATAGAGTTTATTTAGTCATATTTAAAGTTATCATGATTTATTTACCCATATTTTCCAAACGCAATGCATCAATATTGATTCTGCACAATAACGAGAAAAAGCTTTTTTATGATTAGTATTTTTTTACTATTTATAATATTTCCAACTTAGCAACTCTATATGATTAGTTTTTAATTAGTACAAGACGTGTAATTATTAGATTTTCTCTTTTTAAGCAGTAAATTATGCATAAAAGCACAAAAAGCACAACCAAAAGGTCAACATATTTAATTATTTTTTATTCCGAGAATTAATCCATCACATTTGTTGCAAATATTCGCTTATAAGCCGATTAATTTTGCGCATGTATGTTTACTTCCTGAACATTATTAATATTGTATATTTTATAATGAAAATCTACTTTATTATACCTATATAATATCCAGATGGATATATATTTGAAGTTATTACAAATTATTTAAAACTTTCAAATATTCAAGCGCAAAATGCATAAATATTTGTTCAGCACAATAACGAGAAAGAATTGCTTTACTGGAATTTATAATATTCCAGCTTATCATTTAAAGTTAAGTTAGACTGGCATTATTCAAGAATCGTTTATATCAATGTAATATGCTTTATTTCACAAAAATATTTGCCAACATAATATTATTGAAATTGTTTAGGTAGCTGCGTTTGATTCCCAGAATCACATTTGCTGCAAATATCCACTATTATAGGTAATACGATCAATTATGCACGTGTATGTTGTTTTCTTGTTAAACCGGATTGGAGTTAATAATCAAAATTCAGTTCACTATTAATAAAATCTGTTTAGCGATATTTGAAATTGGCGCACGAATTATTCATAATTTTCAAACATTCAAGCGCACAATGCATCAATATTCATTCGGCACAACAATTAATTAAATCAATATAGCTATCGCATTAAAAAAAAATCTATTTGTTGTAGATTAAAAACATTTCGCGCTTGTAAATTTTCAATTTAATTTTCGCTGTTTTTTCAGCGTTTTAACGGGATTGTCTGACGGTAACTTTTCCAGATAATAACTTATTCATTAAAGTAGAATAATAAACGTGATTGTGTATCAAAAGGCAGCGTTAATTGTTAAAAGAAAAACTTTGATGCATTAATTACACATTATTTGCAGAGTTTGTTCAAGGCTTAACACAATTACCCAAGCAAGGCGTAATTCGTATTTATAACGTAAATTCTGTAATGTTAATTATATTTTTCAAACATTCATACTTAGTTAGTTACCTTGCAAAGCACAACTTAAATGTCACTGTGGTTCGTTTAGAATAATCCGGAGCAAAAAAGAATGAGGAAAAGACGTTATACGTTGCATAAAACTATTTATTGTAGTTGTTGCTTGCCTTAGCGTATTTTTTATTAATTATTCTAAAAATAGAGATAATATTACAAAAAAGCTATTGGCTATAAATATCCTCCTAGGAACACCTGAAATGCAAAATTAAAATGATTTGTTTCGTAAATTTTGTAGTAGGTGACCTTTTCACCTCTTCAATTATGTAGTATATAATATTTTAAAGAAATGTGTTGATATTTGCTTATAAATAGTGCAAAAATAAATGTTTCAATCTTTTAATAATGAATATGAAACATATAGATAATTTATACAACCGCTTATTATTAACATTTAAAATTTTTTTAATAGTTTTGTTAATATACCATTGTCTTTTTGTTTTTATTTTTCACTTTTTAAATAAATAGGGAGAATAGCACAGAATATCTTGTTTATTTAATGCTGTACTGTTAATTATATTTTTCAAACATTTAAACTTAGTTACCTTGCAAAGCACAACTTAAATGTCATTGTGACTCGTTTAGAATAATCCGGAGCAAAAAAGAAAGAGGAAAAGACGTTATACGTTGCATAAAGCCATTTATCGTAGTTGTTGCTTATAATCTCCTTTTTTTAAATCTCTTATGTAAGAAGTTATGAAAGTTAATACGATACATAATGTATATCTTTACCGTTTTTGAAAACAACAACAAGCTTAAAGCGACCACACATTTTCCGTTTCTGTGGATATAAGCGTCTTCAAATTGCTTGACAATTAATTGGCAAGGCGTGCATATTGATTTTTTTATCAAATTCCAATCGTCTTATTGCGTATCGTTTACGCTTTTCACTTTATCAAAACATTCGAATGATTGAACGCAAAAAAAACATTTGCATAAAATGAAGTGAAAAGTTACAAATTTATTTTTAGACACGTGGTGGTGGTGGCTTTCGAGTGACTGACTTGTGGTGGATGGTTTAACGTTTTGATCAAGCGTCGGGAATTTTATTTGATTTTCCGCTGCTTCTAATTAATATCAACTCACAACCATATGCGATGTTTTACATGTTAAATATTTATTAAATTGGGAACGCAATTAATTATCTAAAGCCGCGTGTGTATCTTTTGTGACACCTTGTAGATTAATCGTCGCTTGGATAATTTTACTGCAGCAATATTAAAATAGCGAAAAAAATGTTAATCAAGAAGATAATAACTTGAGTTTATGCACTGTAAAAAATAGGGTATATTAAAGCGTTATAGATAAACGTAAAAAAGAAGCACATAAAATCGAGCGAGTCATATTTTTAACTGCGCTAATAGCGCTTCATAAAGCCTAATAAGTCTACAAATTTTATTAAAAAGCACACAGTTTTCAACATTAATTTGACCTAACATTTGCAACAACGTAACACCTCTTTTTTCAGTAGTTTCAAGACAGGGAAATGTATTCATATTTACATATCGTTTACATCTTTATTACATAAATTCTTTGGGGACCGAACAAATAAACGAGCATCTTGTTGATTAGAAAACTCAATTAATGTTGTTAAAATTAAGCTTTTTGATCATGTAATATGATGGAAACGTATGCATTGAATACATTATCAAGCATACTATATTGTAAGGGTGTGGAAAAATACAACTTGTTCATACATACATACATTACCAGATCGACTGACTACAAAACGCTATTATATAATATAGCATAGTACGCGTCCATCAGATCTATTCAATTTACTTATGCCATATCGCTCGCCTATTCAGACCCATTAAAAGGAAACGTATGTCAGACTTGGCTGAATATGCTACTAGTTTTTTCTTTTTTGGTGGTCTATCAAATGACAAATATAGCCTTGTAAGACAGAAAATTGATCGATTTTGTAATAATTCATCGTAAACGCGATTAATGAAAAAATAATCAAAAATATATGTAAATGCATTTATTAGGTAGGTACTATCAGAGAGATACAAAAAAATACAATTTGTAAATAAAAAATCCTCTATTTTAAAAAATATTAACAAAAAATGCATTGATGCATGCAATATTAAATCTATTGCAAATTATTATTAAAAACGCATGTCAGACATGGCTGAATATGTTACTAGTTTTTTTCGGTGGTCTATCAAATGACAAATATAGCCTTGTAGGACAGAAAATTGAACGATTTCGTAATAATTCATCGTAAACGCAATTAATAAAATATGAATTTGATTTTTACGATTTTCTCGTGCGGTTTTATTGGCATTTGGGCCGTTGTTGCATTAACAAGGACGTCGTAAACAGTTTTAGAAGGAAATTCTCTCTCTCCCGAACTTATTTTAAGAAAAGTGGTTATATTTAGAGGTCACGTACGGCGGAGGTCAAAAAACCTGAAAAACCTCAAGTGTGATATTGGAAAAGTTGCTTTTGTAATCGCAAAACATTTTCTCATTTCCCACAAATGTCATAAAAATTATTCGCAAACGTTTGTTACAATTTGAAAGAAAGTCATTGCTTCGTTATGTAAGTAAGCACATTGACTTTTTTCTTTAAACGCAATATTTGCGCGGCGACGATTTTTGCTAGCGCAACGTTTTTATCAAAATATGAATTTTTTGCAGAGGTTGGAATATGGATCGCTTCGAGGAAGAAAATCCTGCCCTAAATCAAGCTCCTTCTTTATTTATCTTTTACGTTTTGTGTACTTAATCTAAAACATAATAAATAACATTTATCACGTTCTTATTAATGGCTATTAATAATAAACGGTTGTATTAATTTCTTTTATTTTCATATAAAAACGTAGAAAGAACATACATAAATCATACAATTCGTTTTCTTTATGATAATTATTGAAACATTATCTTTTTCATGACTTTTTTATTGCAGTGGAAATCTACACATTTCGTCAAATTTACGTAATTGAAAGGGTGAATATATGAAAAGCTCGTATGTCACAAAATTTGCAAAAAGAGATATATGAGATCTTATTTTACATAAACGTACACTTTGTATAAAAATAGCACCATTCGTGTTGGTATTTACAATTTTAAATTTCATGCATTTCCTACATTTTTCTAAACATGTATGTATAATATAAAATATTAGGCTAGTTATTTGTTTTTCCTAATATATATTTCTAAGAATTAATAATTTAATTTTGGATGTTTCTACATATGTTGAGGAAATTGGAAGTATTTAATAATTATATTAATAAACTTTTTTTAGTCATTTTCCAAACGCAACGCATCAATATCGATTCTGCACAAAAACGAGAAAAGCTCTTTTTTATAATTAATATTTTATTAATATTTATAATATAGGTCTACCGGAAAGTTCTGTACGTTTGAGAAATAAAAAAAGTGTAATAAATCAGTTAATACAAATTTTTTAAACAAAAATTAGTACTATCTATTGCATTCTTACTGTACATCATATCGCACTATTTTTTTAATAGCAAACATTTATTTAAACCGTATTTAACTTAATGATGCTGGGGGTTGGAAACCCCTACATTTACATTTTTAAAATACTTTTTTTGATAAATTCTACATTTAAACTAATACAAAATATTACATAATCAATAAAAATTCATTTACAAACTAGTATTGTCAAACAGAAAACTCTTAAAGTGCGGAGTTGAGGCAATGTATATTCTAAAAATGTAAATTAGCCTACAAAAGTAAAAAAATGTATAAAATCTATATTTAAAAATGGGAATTATGCTTGCAAGAAGTCTTAAATACGGATAAACACTATAGTGGAAAATAAATATTAATAAAGACAAGAGAAAAAAAATACTTTTGTTNAATAATATGTGCATTCTAGACGAAATTTCCTTGCTTTTATATGTAAGATGAGCGTCATATACCCTAAAAGAATTAATCCTACGCGAAACTGACATGCATTTTATCACAACAAATTGTTTTCGGTATATGTTAATCATGTTATTATGCATGCATAGTTTTCATATTATATTTTAAGGTTTCAAGGGCATATTAAAACACCCTCACATCATCTTATATACAGGGTGAGTCGCTGGAACAAGTTGTTTTTAATTAGCTATAAAACCTGCAACATAGCTATTTATTTTATGTGGTGCTATCCAGTGGTATTGTGCTAATTTTTTTTACCGGAACGCGTATATATAAATATATAGACAGGGCCGATCCTGGGTAGGCGGCCGCTCTGTGCGGTCTCATGTCCTAAATTTAACGACGGGGGGTGATTTTCTATGATAATCCTGGCGGCGACGTTTTTTTTTTTAGGTCTCATGCACCAAATTTGACGACGGGGGGGAGATTTCACCCAATTTTCGCCCGTCGCCAGGATCGGCCCTGTATACAGCATGAAAAAAGGTTTTTGTTCCGGTTCGGGTTCGGTTCAAACCCTTGTTTATAATAATACATATAAAAATTCGTCAAAAATTAGAAAAACAAAATCAGCAATTTTGAATACGTCAGCCAATTCTCGTTATCAGAAATCATCTTTAGTTCCGGAACGTGTTCCTGTCCAAAAAGGAAGTACCGAAACGACGTTCCGGAGCGTTCCGGCTAGACAACACCACTGAGAGTTATAGTTTACATTCGTATTTCAAGTAACTTCCAAGTTCCTTTGGCTTAGAAAGTAGTTGATATTAACTTTAATGTAACTATTAAAATTATTCACAATTTTTTGTTTGGTCGCGTTACTACTCTGTAGTTTGCTGGAAAAAAGAGTTGCTATCAGGATTTCTAACATTACTCTCACCATCCTTACTTGATACGTCAAATCAAAACTCAACGATATTTCCTACGCCAGCAGCAATTTTTCGCAGATACATTGAGGAATATT
>JARJDW010006754.1:0-22161 GCA_030264715.1 Adinopsis sp. GC000173 | reverse complement strand
TTAGTTACCTGAATCAGCGAAATCAAGACTAGAGTCGCGTTCACATGTCTGGCGTGTGGCGAAAAATGATTTTTAAGCGTCTTACCATTCATACACTCACTGTACGCGCCGAACATATTAAGTATTAACCGCAAGTGCGCGTTTTGGAGCACTTAGGCAAATATCGAAATTTCAATGAAAAAATTTTTTGCCGGCTAAAACAAGTAATGTACCTTATTTCAGAGGGTTCAAAGTATAAAAAAAGTAATAAAAAAAAATCGCAAATTTTGCTTTTTCAGAGTAGACTAGCCCCTTAAATAAAAACATTAATTATTTTGTGATTTGCAATATATTGGATTCGTTATTTTTGTGGCGTATATGTGCCCTTAATTTGACTTAAATTCACACGTGCATAATTAACTACTTTAGATTTGAAGATTTGAATTTGCTGCTTCAAATTTTTGATGAATCACGATTTTTAAGTAAAATTTATACATAAATATATATTTTAGTAGACAACTAAATTATATACAGTCTGTAGTTGCTTTATTTTATTAAATATCTTAGTTTCCTTACCATCAAGCTTCTTCCTTTTTCGCAAATTTAGAAATGTTTTAAATAAACTTAAAAACTCAAACTAGATTTTTTATTCTTACGATTAACTATTTAATGGTTCTATTTGATTTAACTGTTGATTCACTTCAATGAAATACACATTATCAATTATAACTTTGGAAAATGAAAAGAATAGATGCGAGTGTGTGAAAATGTCGCAAAGGGCTTAATTAACGATGAGGTAAGGAATATTTTTTCACTTTTTCCAAGTCTTTTATTAAAATAATATACGAAACATTAAATAATTGCTTCACTGCCATTAAATTAAAATATAAAATTTATGCAATTAATTGACTTAATAAATACATAATACTGAAGAATATGTCCAAATGTTAATAATTGAGGATAAATATGCGTTAAATACTTTTACTACAATTAGTTTAGAATACTTTCCCCTCGACCATATTAAAATAATAAATGATGAAATTAATATTTTAATAATAATTGCTCGTTTAAAGAGCATATTCTTAATTGACCATAATACTAATTTAAACGTAATTTTATTAAACTGCAAATTGCTTACATAAACAACAACGACCACATAAATATAATTAATTAAGTAATTTGTACATTGCAATACTATAACAACATCGTATAGTAGAAAGTTAATATTTGTTTTAATAACAAATAAAATATGCTTTCTTTCATTAATCGTTTGAACAAAATTTTGCGCCCACGTGTAAAATAAACAACAACAACAAAAATTGTTTGGATTATGTAGCAATTGAGTAATAATAATGCATGCAACGTGCAGATTGGTTCGCTTAATTACATATGTAGAAACATTTAATTTTTTTCAGCAATCCAAACCGCAACGCACGTATTTTTGTTGAATATATAAAATTTTAATGCAAATTGCGGTATTAAATAATCCCAACAACAAGTCAATTTATAACGTGTCAAAGTAATTTGTTCAATTAAATTATTTACTTAGAATAATGTATAATGTATATATTTATTATGTGTGGATGAAACAATATGCATAATATACAGGATGATTCACTCGGGACTGACGGTTTTTAATCGTCTATATATCGGGAATGCGTAAACATAAAAGCATGAGGTAGGGCTCAAAGTTTTCCTCATTTAATAGAGTTTTGGTTGCATGCGAGACTGGAAGGCAGGAGGAAACCGCACACCACACGAAATCATTCTAATCGTGTAAGGGCGACTCATGCAAAGCATGGGGATCATATGTGACCCATATGCGGGTATTCTGCGAGTTCACGTAACCGGAAAGATGAAACCATGCTTGATTGGTAAACCAAGTAATATCAAGTACCTCTACATCTCAAAAACTGTCCATTTTTGAGTTTTCTGCCAAAAAGGATGGTTGATCAGGAGGTCATAACGCATAAAAAATTCAGAATAAAATTTTGAATAAGGTCCAAAATCTCTAGTGTTTTGTGCGGGGTCCTTGGTCCATCCATGCTTCGCAATCTCGCATGCAATCAAAACTTCATTACCTCGTGTTTTTATGTTTACGCATTCCCGAGATACAGACGATTAAAAACCGTCAGTCCCAAGTGAATCACCCTGTATGTTTGGATAATTCGCATGTGAGCGATGATGATTAATTACAGATTCTACAGAAAAAATCATAGAATAGGAATATGTATGTACAATATAATCAGGAAGAGATCGTGTTGTCTACAGGCATGCATTCTAATTCGATTAAAATGTGTGCGATTTTCGCTTCAATGTTGTGGTGTTGTGTGTTTTGTTCTGTCAATTGATTAATTATACAATAAAGTCTTTACTATCTTTACACAATTAAACATAAAAAATCGCGTCTCGTATAATTTATAATTCATTTTGTTTCGCGTTATTATTACTATTGTTTACTTTGCATGTTTAGTATACATATACATAATTTATTTCGACATTACTCCCATTCCATGTTACTTTGTCTTATAAGCTGTTTTAAATTTTATTTGCTAATTAGGTGCCTAGCATAAATGAGCAAATTACAATATATTTAAAGTTGTAATAAACAAGTGAGGCAAAATGTCAATTTTAAGTAAAAGTATACAAAATGCACAAGTAATTATTTACATCGCGTTAAACTTTATCTCTTGAAGGCTCTTGCTGGTAATCTCTTATCATAATAATTAAAATCGGATTTAACTTTATCTATGTAGTAGTTTTTATTAATCTATTTATTGTATATTAGGGATTACTAAATTTGTTTTATTGAGAGTCACATTAATGGTAGTTTTTATCTCTAACATAACATTTTTTTATCATAAAAATATTTGGCTAACTCAAAAAGCTGCAACTATTTTGTTTTAGACATTTATTTCAACATAACTTTCATCTCTTGTTGCTAATTAGGTGCTCGCATAAATGAGCAAATTACAATATATTTAAAGTCATAAAAAACGAGTGAGGTAGAATGTAAACTTTAACTAAAATAAAAGGATACAAAACGCTAAATGCACAAGTAATCATTTACATCGCATTGAACTCTACCTCATAAGTATTTCTTGAAGGCTCTTGCTAGTGATCTCTTATCGTTGCAATTAAAATCGGATTTAATTAATTCCATACTTTTATAGATAAATTAAATAAAAGTACTTTTGTTAATTCAGTTCTTGATTTTTATTATTACGAGTACTATGAGAATAATTTTATTATCATAATCATCATATTTAACCAACTAAAAATATGGATTGCAGAATTCATAATTCATAATTCCCATTCCCCACCATACTCCTGATTTAATAGTTCTGTCAATTGTTAATTATACAATAAAAACTTTACGATTTTTACACAATTAAATATAAAATAGCGTTATAATTTATATTTGATTTAATTTCGCGTTATTGTTCACTTTGCATGTGTAGTATACATAATTTATTTCGACAATACTCCCATATTCCCTGTTACTTTGTCTTATACATTGTTTTGCTAATTAGGTACTTACTAGCATAAATAAGCAAATTACAATATACGAGTATACGAAGTTCTAAAAAGCGAGTAAGGTAAAATGCAAACTTTTACTACTGCATGTATAATTTATAATTGACTACTATTAAAAGTAAAAGTAGACAAGGTACAAAAATGATGTAAATTTGCATCTAGCTGGCAATAAATTAAAAAGTTATTACATTTCAAATGCATCACTGCGGAAGTCGCATTGTAATAATAATTATTTTCACGGCTGAATTGTACTTACTTGATAATTGGATTCAATTAATTAACTATTAAAAACTTCCTAACTAAAATATTTAAATAAGCAAATAAATTATATTATTCCTATTATGCAAAAAATTGTCTGATTTTCATTATTTTAAATTAATGTTGCAGAATATATTTATTTAAATTAGACATGAAAATAATCAATCTGATAATTACTTGAAATTAAGGAGTTATTGAGAACATTTTTGTAGTAAAAAAAGTAAAATGTTACAGAAATTGTTAGTTTCTGGTGGGCAATTTGTTTGTTAATTGCAGTTGTCTTGGGGAATTTATGCAAAATTTAAAAAAGACTTTATAAGCATTCTCAAGCCTCCGGAGAGAGTATACTATCTCTTAGTTTCAGTCTGATTTATATTTATTATTGTCAATCAACAATTTTTCCTTGATATATCATATAAGCCGTAACTCCATTAATCTCGTAAATTCTAGTGATGAAGATACCATAACTTGCATAATTTAACTTTATCATAAGTTTTAATAATTTTTACCAAGAGGAAGTGATTAAACTTTCAAATTTTCGTAAAGTATTAGATTGAAGGTATTTCCAACACATAAATTAATCAATGATATACTCCTCGTTGTTGATTTTATTTATTTCAGGTGCTCAGCAAGGCTCTTAATGCTTCGGTGAAAGAAATATATCTCAGGACTTATTACAAAAGTGTTAATTTCTTGCTTTATATTACACTTTAGTTGTGGACATACGCATTAATAGCCAACCTTTTGTTCCAAAATATTTTATCAAGTCAAATAGAGAGAACATTTTAAATACAATATGTAGACATTTTTTATTCTCAAACTATAAAATTACTTAAAAAATCGATATTTTGCAATTCCCATTGCAAAAAAAGCAATATTGTTATCAATGAATAAATTAACTTAGACGGTTAATAATAAAAAATTTAATAGGCTTATACAGATAAATTAGTTATATAAATGTTAAATTATCTATAACGTGAAAAGGTATATATGTATACGTACGCATGTAAATCAAGGATTATTTACATATTATGTATAATATAATGTAATTAACAATCGTGCATTTAAACTGCCATTAATACGCGCGTTTATCTAATTAATTAGCTTGCTATATTATTCAAATTATGCCCTATGTTGTTCCACACATACTTAAAAATAATTGATTACAAATTATAATTAACAATCTATTAATTCGAGTGTTACATTTGAAGCACCTACGCTCACTCGCTGAATGATCGTTAATAAATAAAAATGACACGGGTTTTCACTATCTATTAAAATATAAATGTGATATACACGTTCTAAAAATACGCAATTCTTGATGCTGCTATATAAAAGCTGTCGTAAATTTTCATTAAATTATATGCATTTATATAATAATAAGTAAGATTCATCGAAAGTAACAATCTGAAACGCTCTGAAAATTTTATGCATCCACTGTATAATAAAGTTTTATCGCTCTCATTTATTTACAGATTTTATTAAAGTCGTAAATGTCTCAATATGCATAAACTTTATTTTCGAAACTGTGGCCGTATTTGCGTAAACAATGTTTTACGAAAATTCGAGTTAAAACACACACAAAAAAAAGAAAGAAAATATAAGTATAGTAATAATCCATATTCGCATCACACCTTTGTGCTTTTGTCGATTAGATCAGTGATTCTCAATGTGGGAGATATCATCCTCCTGTGACAATATCATGCGTAGTATTAAAAATATTAGAATGTTTTTATTTCGTCATAGAACATTCTTAGTACATACTTTTGATTGCTTCTAACAAATGTATTAAATAATATAAAATGTTTATTAAAATGATATAACAAAAAGAAGTAATGAAATCACTTCAAACTAATGGAAAACGGTGATTTAAAATGGTTCTTGATAAATTTTAAGCCACGAGTAAAAAAAATGAGTTAAAATTGCTTGAATTTCTAAAATTTTCGTATAACTTCATTTTAAACAAGTTACATTTTGTTTATTGACACTAATAAACGCAACAAAAAGTTTCAAAAAGAGGGACGATAATACAAAATGATTTTATTAAATATTTCATTAAAGTTTGAGAAACACTGAATTAAATCCATTGTTAATTTTTCGTAATAAATGTAGAAATAGAAAAGAAAACTTACTGCTGCTGCTGCTTATTATTATTATTATTATTATTAAAATTATATGGCAATAAAAATGTATTATATTTTCCAATTACATTACATGAATAACATATATTTTGTGTAATATCACTAAGATTACAATTTGATACAATTTGTAACAACAGTAATATTTTGAATTGTAATATTTATGAACAATAGATTGAGAAAGTTTTAATATTCTATCCGCACAAATAAGGAAGTAAATGTTGTTAGATCAAAATAACATATGCGAATCTTTTTTCGTGCTTACATTATTTATATGCGCAAGCGGCAATCGCAAACAAATAAAAGGCTCACAGATAAAATTGTTTTATGATAATATATTAAAAAAGACATTCTTTAAATTCCTTTTTTTTAAATTTAGTGCTTTAATGCATGCACATGTTGTTTCTCAATTATAAACTATTAGTAACGATTAAAAATTCTCACGTTCATTGAAACATTGTCACATCATCTTAAATAAATAATCGTTGTACTTTGATAAGAAATAAATAAATATTTTAAAATTATTGATTTTTTATCCTTCACCTCTTCCAATGCTGGATTACCTCATCTTTGGCATTGTTAATATTTAATTTATTTTCTATTATTATTTCTACAAGTTTATTACTGATGTCTATTTCCATAATAGAGAAATTAAATTCTTATTTATTGCAATATGTGTGCATAAAGTTAGTTAAAATCAAATTTTTTTAATCTTAACATTAATTTTAATCGCAAATTGAAATGATAATTCTTTTCTTTTTAGATTGTAAGTAAAATTGTGCATCCTGAGTGTTGTAAATAAATTTTTATTAACATTGTGCACTTTTCAAATAGTTTTTATAAAAATAAATTTAAGAAGGATAGTAAAGTATATTTAATTACTCATGCGTCTTTCCGGCAGATTAGAATCATCCCAATTTGAAATCACAATGAATTCAAATGTAAGTAAAATTGTGCGCCCGAAGTGTTTTATGCCAATCAATTGTTATGAATAAACTGCAGAATGTAACAACAAGTTTCTTTTATTAAATTCTGATTTATTGCAATATTGATTTATTTATGTCATTTGCTTCTTACTGCATCGTGAAAAATGTTAGCACAAAAATAGTAAAAATCTAACTTCTTATTTATTAATTTTTATGTTTTTTTGTCTTCTTAATTATATTTTGTTATAGCGAAGCTTTATTTCGACACAAAATTAATTTATTTCATATAACTCTTGCAATGACATGCTGGCAGTTTTTATAAAAAGGATAAAACAAAAACTTATTTATTAATTTAGTTTAATACTGTCCCAATTTGAAATCAGAATTCTTTTCACTTTCGATTGTAAGTAAAATTGTACGCCCGGAGTGTTTTATGCCAATCAATTGTTATAAATAAATTGCAAAATGTAACAACAAGTTTCTTTTATTAATGTTAGCAAAAAGAATAGTGCAAATCTAACTTGTTATTTATTAATTTTGACTTCAAATTTATATTTTGTTGGGGAACCTTTATTTCTACACAAAATTAATTATTTTTCATGTAAGTTTTGTACTGACTTGGTAGCAGTTTTTTCATAATTCTTATAAAAAGGATAAAACAAATACTTATTTATTTATTTATTTATTTATGAATCTTTTCGACAGATTAGTATCGTCGCAAATTTGAAATTATAAGTCGTTTCACTTTAGATTGTAACTCCCAAGTGTTGTTTTATATCAATCAATCGTTATGAATAAATTACAGAATGTAACGACAAGTTTCTTTTATTGTTTTCTATTATTAATCATTCAGAACTTTCAAAATGTAGGTATATATATCATATATAAATTTTCTAATCGATCGACGACGGTATTATTATTAATAGCTGCATATAGAAATTACAAAAACAAATTAATAATATTGTAATAAATAATGGTAAGAGTGTAAAAAAAGGATTTTACTTTTGTTATTATTGCAACATCGCGCGCGCGCGTTCAACGCTATTTTTCTCCTAGGAATGTAAACTCGTTGATTTACCTTGAATAAATAAGATGAAATAGTTTTTTAATCTATATAAGGACTATGACATAACCAATTCATAATTTTTGATACATATCGCACTGTGAATTGATAAAACGAAAACATTCAATTACTAGTGCAATAAAATCATCAATAAATAAAAGAAATTCTCTCACTCATATTCGATAATAGTTTTGCACAACTATTAGTAAATCGTTTTTATAACAAGTAGTAGCATAAATAAGTTATTTAAAGTAATGGAAATTTAACTTACATAGTAGAGTCATTCCGAGCATCAAGACGAAACCAATAAAGATAGCCAGATATTGTTTCAGTCCTCCTTTCCTATCCTTCTGCAAGATTTCAAAGAATACAACGTAGAGTAGCGTGCCAGAGGCTAGTCCTTGCAATATCACAGAAGCGATGGCAGTACTCGTATTCCCATCAGTAACGACGATTCCAATTCCAATTCCAATTGGACTTACAATAGCAAATGTTATAACATATATCACAGTTAGAGTGGTTCGAGTTTTAGTAGTAACCAATTCAACGCCAATACAGAATGCAATCACCAATTTGTGTGCGCTGACTGCACCAAACATATACCATACATTCGATGCGGACGATTCCAGACCAACGGCGAGCCCTTCAAACAATTCGTGCACCGAAAGCGCGAGCACGATCAGCAGGCCTCGAATGCTTTTCACAATGCTATCCTCCACCTCAACGAATATGTGACTATGTCCAGCATGCGAATGATGCACGTGTGCATCGTGAAACTGTAGAGGATTTCCCTTCGCCTCTTCCATGCTATTCACCAATTCAGACGTCGACAATGTCTTGTTGTTCATGTTAATTTCACCACGTCGTATCGATAAGCTGCGCCTTAATGCATTCAGATCATTGCCCTTTTCTCTTTGGTGCAAATAAAAGTGTACCAGCTCCTCGACGAGAAACATGGTAAAAAAACCGATGCACATAAGCAGCTCGGCCAAATGGATTTTGAGTGCAGGTAGCTCACCCTCCGCTTCCAATTCCTCAATGTGTTCGGCCACCTCGGGCAGCAAATGGAGAAATGTCGTGCAGAGCAGTACGCCACCGCCGAAACAGAGCAATATCTGTACGAGCGTATTGTTGCGTGCATTCTGTTCCCAATTGAATACCTTCGATAGCTTTATCGGAATGCAGCCGAGTATGAAGGAGGCCAAAAATAGCACGCCCATTGCGACACTTTTCGCCAAAACGGCCGATCCCTCATCATCGTTCTCCTCTTCGTGATGATGTTCAGGACTGCTTTGCTTCTCCAATAAATATTCATTCAGAAACGTAGCCATTATGTCTTAAATTAAAAAAAGAGAAGAGAGGAAATTATTATTATTAATATTGTCTTTTTTAGTGCATATATGTTACAATGCCAATCATATTGACCTAGTGATACAATTTATTATAATATAATACTTGAGTGTTGAGCAACACCTTTTATGTTAATTAATAAACATTCAAATCGAGCGACTACTGAAAAGTTTTTGCAGCAGCCGCACTGCACTCTCGTAACGTATGTACACAAACAAACACACACCGAGCAGTGTGAGTGAAACGTTTTGTTCTCACTTTTATTAATATTGATCTATTATATGCTAGATAATGGCAAACTCACCACTTAGTATTGATGCTTATTTAATATATTTAAAACAAATTATATTCAATTTAAGTAATAAACCGGTAAAATCATTAATAAATAAAAATGTGTATAAGCGAACGCGCAGACTTATTTATTGTGCGTCTGGCAAATCAGTAGCCGCTTGTTTTTATATTCTTGATGAGTGGGGGGCGCACTGTCTGCGTCACCTTCATCAAAAAGCAAACTTTTTACCTTCTTCCTTCATATGCCTGGTTTTTGCCACACAACAGTGAAAACAATTGTTTTATTAACATCATTACAACAAAACCACACAACAAAATTGCTGCTTCTTGTTGTAAAATGCACATTTTATAATATAATTTACATCATCATCACAATATTTATGTTTCACAGAAAATTTTTAAGTAAAACAAAAATGCACGTTTTCATTACACACACCACGCACCAAAACAGTTTATATTATTACTACAAATCAAATGAAGCAAGATAAGGGAAAAAATTGGTGTTGTGTGCAAAACTATACAAAATTATATATAAGAAACCTTCTTATCTTAAAATTTTCAGTACGAAACGCATCATTGAATTTTAAGTATGTAGTTGTTTAGAAAAAATAAAATAAAAAAAGTAAATAAGCAAAAACTGAGTAATAATAATTCTAGTGCCAGTGTATGTATATGTGCATTAAATTTTATTGAATTTCAATATTTTAAAACGCAGGTGCGCTTAAACTTAAATAATCGTAAATTTCAACCAACATGAGAGACATGCGTAACAAGTTTTGTCCACAACATACATAACTTTATTACATAATTTATGTCGCTTGTTTTCCATTACTAGCAGTGGTAAAAGTAAAAGTGCCATCATTATTTTTTTTTAATACAGATTTTGTTGTATATGTAAAATTTTGCAATCAGCTATCATCAATCACACGCAAAGATAAGAAAATACTTTAATATAGGTATAATCGCACTTGATAGCAAATATTGTACTTTGTCTATCTATCACCCATTGTTTCGCATTTTTATCTGATTTGAGATTATTAACCTATATTTTCCTAAACCTTGACAAGAAATTGCATTGCAATTCATATGAATAAAAAGGATAGTGAAATGTAATGTACGATGTGTGTGATATGTATTAGGCTGCACCTGCACTTACAGTTGAAAATATTGATTATAACCAGTGTGAGATCCATGTATGCGATTTTTTTCCCATTCAAAGTTAGAATGTAAAAATTATATATATACAAAAAACTCTAATCTTATCAAACAATGAATGTATTATATCTGCTGTAAAAAAATGACAAACTATCTCAATTCACATCTACATTATCATTTTTTTACCAATCGGCATCAAAACAGATGCAATAATGAAAATGAATTGAATCAATTGAATAATACTTACAGTTTTGTTACTTAAATAATTTACATATTTACTTATATTTATTTTAACTACACTACACTCCTTTTCACTACACCGAAATACATCGTTAGCAATGTTTGATGGTCGTTTATGTTCTTGTAAATTTAAACATTTCAATAAATACAACTTAATTTTGATTAAATTGAATTGTGTATTATTTTTCTTGTTGTTCGTTTGTTGAATTTTGACTTTCGTACTGTTAAGTTGGTACGACATAAACATAACCTAGAATGTTTAAAATGAGATGTAAATAGATTTACACGATTTACAACAGCAGCGACAACGATGAATAAAAAAGGCAAGAAAATTACGTTTGGGAAGATTAGTGCGAATATTGGGCAAAATTCGAACGTCATTAAGCCCACCCACACGATCGAGACGTTTGAGTTTGAGGATAAGGATAAAGGTGTTAAAGGTGTAGCGATTGAAGCATTGGAAGATGATACCGAACATCAAGAGATGAAAAATGTTATGGGGATTAGTGGATTTGGTAAAAAAGCTAAAAGCTTTGACATTCAAGTATAGTAATTACAATAAGATTGAGTTGCATCGAATTGAACAAACTGTTTTTAGGAAATGATGGCCCAGGTGAAGAAAACAGCACGAGAGATTACTAAACCGGCTGAGGTTGATAATAAAATTCGCCCGAAAAGTCCGGAAGCAAAAGCGGATAGTGATGAAGATGATGAAGATGATGACGATTTCATAGGACCGCCAATTCCAAAGGAATTCACAATAGATGAAACGAAAAAGCAGGAAGAAACAACAAAAAAATCGGAAAAGAATGATGAATCTGATAGCTCAGAGGAAGATGAAGATGATGAATCCATGCAAACCTTTATACCATGCACACATGAAGTCTCAATGGTGCATGGAAGTAAAGCAGTCACGGCTTTATGTTGCGATCCAAGCGGTGCTCGGCTAGCATCAGGTAGTTATTACTCACTTATACAAAAGATGGTCTATATTTGTATAAAACAATTAAACTGGACGCTTTATGCTTGGGAAGAGAAGGACAAACTCAGTTTACTATTGGTCAAAAACTTTATGAATGATATGGAGGAAACATAAATTGAGTTTGTTCTTCTTCCACGTGTAAGGCGTATTTTATTACTTTGATTTATTCTTGCTCTAGATTTCAAATTATTAGATTTGATAGTTTCTCTATGATATTAACTATTCATAGAAAACCATAAGAATCGAGTAACTATGCGAGAGGTAAATCTGATTTTTGTTCAGAAATAGAATCTGTTTTATCATCGGCG
This sequence comes from Adinopsis sp. GC000173, assembly GCA_030264715.1. NCBI lineage: Eukaryota > Metazoa > Arthropoda > Insecta > Coleoptera > Staphylinidae > Adinopsis > Adinopsis sp. GC000173. Next base: position 9,934 of record JARJDW010006754.1, on the reverse strand, counting down.
CTTATTAAAAAATAGCAATGTCATTTACATGGCACAACAAATGTTAAACTTCAAAGTTATCATGTTTTTAAGCAAATTATGAGGAAAACTTGTAAAAGATTAAATAGATATGAGTTAAAGGCTGCATCTTAGGCAAATGTTTGAACTATCTTAGGTTTTTTAATATTTTTACAACATTTAGTAGCTTTACAACACTCATATTTCTAACGAAAATTGTAATTATTTTTCAAACTTTTCGATTATTTTGCTAAACATTATAATATTTACCCTATATTTAGCTATAAGATTAAATTAGTTGAACTTTTTAAGCAATATATTTCTTGATTATCATAATTTTCCATAAAAAATCAACTTTTTAATTATCTTATTGTTGTTAGCTAGTTTTGCATTTCACTCCTTAAAATCTTGTTTAGCTGCAGATATACCTGATTTAAAAACGAGTGAAATTATAATATTTCTTGGCATCGCTGTTTTACTCTTGTTTAATATGTTATGTTCAAGTGCAACAAAGTGGAATTTATTAAAATTTGCTGGTGTTAGGATTGTAGACGTAGGCAGGCATTAATGTTTCAATTTCATTAAGTATTTTGGTATTCATTTTTGCAATTTCAATCTAATTTAAAAGATTTGTAGTTAATCATGCTAATATACAATTACAGGATCTGTAGACTACGATGTGTCATTTTGGGACTTTGCTGGCATGGATTCGGGAATGCGTTCGTTTAGAACATTACAACCGTGCGATAATCATCCCATTCGTGGTTTGCACTATTCAGGAACGGGCGATCTACTCCTAGTTGTGTCAGGTGCTGCTCAAGCGAAAGTAATCGATCGTGATGGTTTCGAAAAGTTTGAAACAGTCAAAGGCGACATGTATCTATCGGATCAAGCAAGAACAAAGGGACATACATCTGGTTTGATAAGTGGAACATGGAGCCCCACAATGCGCGAGGAGTTTCTGACAACATCTGCGGATGGCACTGCACGATCATGGGACATATACTATGGAGGTAAAAATCATAAAGCGTTAATAAAGTGTCGAGCACAAAATGGATTAAAAACATCTCCAACTGCTTGTTGTTATAGCAGGGACGGTAAAGTATACGGTCTAGGTTGTGCGGATGGATCTTTGCAGCTTTGGGACCTGCGTAAGAGTACCGTAGCGGCAGCGAGTCTTTGCAGAAATGCACATACAGCTGGTGAAATTACGAGTGTTTCTTATTCGCATGTAGGACAACATTTTTTAAGCAGGGCCAGTGACGATACCATGAAATTATGGGATCTACGAAACTTTAAAAAATCATTAAATGAAGTGCGAGATTTGTATACCAGATACGATATGACGGATGCAATATTTAGTCCGAATGATCGTTTAGTTGTTACCTGCACGTCGTTGAAGAAGGATGAGGAGAAAGGTTACTTGTTAATTTATGATTCGTCCAGTTTTCAGCTGATTAGAAAGTTGGAGGTTACAAATTCGCACATAATTAAAATTATATGGCATCCAAAACTAAATCAACTATTTGCGGGTGCAGGTAATGGTATTGTGAAATGTTACTATGATGAAAAGCGAAGTTTAAGAGGTGCAACATTGTGTGCGACAAAAGCGCAACGCAAAGTACAACATACGGAAATTGTGAGTACGCAACAGGTGATTACGCCACATGCATTGCCATTATTTAGACAAGAAAGGCGAAAAACAAGTAGAAAGCAAATGGAGAAAGATCGTTTGGATCCAGTCAAGTCGAAACGACCAGACTTGCCAATTACTTCAGGCCAAGGTGGAAGAGTAGCGTCAAGTGGTGGCACGCTTAGCAGTTACGTTATACGTAACCTAGGGTTAAGTAAGCGAGTTGATGATGATCAGGATCCTAGGGAGGCTATATTAAAATATGCTAAAGAAGCTGCTGAAAATCCTTATTGGATTACACCAGCCTATTCAAAGACTCAACCAAAGAATATACTGGATACTGAGGAAGGTGAGCCGTCGGCAAAAAAACCTAAACAATAATTTATTGCAAATTTTCTTTTCACATATTTAAAATATAACGAACTTTAAATATTCTTATATACCCATATAAACATCTGGATATTCAGTGTTGTATAATAAGTGAAATAATTACAATAAAAAAGGAATAGTTGATTTGAACATTGCCACAAGTCTTTTTCATATCCTTGGATCTATCATCACAATGGCAATATTTGTTTTGTTCCTTCTCGATTAAAATCCATGCGATTCTCTTTGATGATTACTCTGGGTAAGATGGAAGGGTAGCATGAAGTGTTACCACGTTTGTTTTGGCATCACACTTAAATCAGTGGGTGCATTATCTTAGTGGAAGGATACAAAACTACAAATTGGATAAACAAGATTAACTATGATTCAGGTACTCCGGAGCAGATACTGAAGTATACTAAAGATCGTGAAAATTCTTATTAGTTTCAAAGACCTAACTCAAAAATATAGTGGATGTTTCAGAGAAAAGTTAGCCAATTAACGAACTTTTTTTACCCTGTTTTAAACATAAAAATATATTACTCCTAGTATTTTTCTTATACCTTTTTGAATATACATATTTTTTGACGATCACCCAAGGCAAGTATCAACTGATTCCACGCTTACTAGTTACATTATACAGATAACGAGCTGATGATAATTATAAAGTTAAAGAAGCCAATGAAAATTCTTATTGGATTATACCAGCCTATTTCAAGACCTAACTGAAGAATGCCGAGGAATTTCGCCATTAAAAATGTCCATAAAATCATGTAGGATTTCTGCAGGTGTTCTATCCCTTTTCTGCCTTGCTATAATGTTCACGACACTGAGATTTTGACCATGTAGCGATGAGGTAACACTATTATTTTAAAAATAACGAAAAAAAAATAGTACAAAGTTAGGGATAGGCAAATTTTACTTGACAAATTTGTAAGAATGGTGGGATTGTTACTTAGACTGTATGTATATAATGGATGTTTATGAGGAAGGTGAGCCATCGATAAAAAACCCAAACAGTAATTTATTGAAAAATTTCTTTTAACCCATTTAAAATATATAGCATTTTGAAATATAACAAACTCTAAATATTCATATATACCCATCATATAAAGAAACTTTTGGATATTCAGTGTTGTATAATAAGTGAAATAATTACAATAAAAAAAAGGAATAGTTAATCTGAATATTGCCACCAGTCTTTTTCATACCCTTCATGTACGTGTGCGAGTAGCGCTTTACGTCTACCGTCACAATAGCGATATTTGTCTTGTACCTTTTGTTTAATATCGATGAGATTCTCTTGCGTGATATCTCGTTCAAGGTATTCACTTAACATTTCAGTAGCAGTTTCTAAATCTTTTTGGTTGTCTTCAAATATCACAGACTGGTTAGTTTTTTTCAAATAAAATGCAAAAACGTACGTATACATTAAAGCCTGACGGCATTCGCATAATATATCAACAGCTTTCTTCAAAAATTGTACTTCGATCCAGCTCATATTATGTTGCTGCATCTCCTCCATTTTATCTTTTATCGATTTGTACAATTTATGTTCAAATCGCAACGACTGCATGTGATTCATGTAACGATTACAGTAAAATAAGTATCGTTGCAATTTAGCTCTTGATTTTTCTTGGGCATTACGAGCGGCTTTCGCTTCGTCTTCATCATATCGATTACAATTGTACCAACTGCTACCATGTGGCTCCCATGGTCCTAAACAAACCCAGCAAAAATCCGCTTTACAACTTTGATTCTTACAGATCATGTGGTTGCATCCACCATCTTTCTCAATAGTTGCATTACATTTTGGGCATTCCTTTGTATTTGCAGCAATCCAGTTGGATGTTTCTGAATCATCATCGCACTTTTTAATCCATTTTTTTAATATAGCACATCGAACAGGATCATGCCAATTTTCTCCACATGCGAAACAAAATGTGTGACCACACAAACATTGTACTGGTCTTGAATCCACATACGCAACCTGAAACAATGAAAATAACATATCCTTACTATTTTTCATACGTTATATGAGCCATAATAACATATAATATAATGCAGTGGCGGATTTACAATTAATTAGGTCGTAGAGACGTTTGTTTGTGTCGATACTCTAAAACTTCTGACTTTCCAACAAATTAAGCAACAAATTTATGCAGCAAAATGCGTAAAATTATAAATAATATGGAAATCAAAAAAAATAACGAAAAATTTTACACTTTCTTACTCACTTTATCTCATTTTTATGTTGTTAAACTATTGTCCGTTTCATAATTTTACATAAAAACGAAATCTACAAATTTTCGCACTAAACGAGACTTCAAATGCCCTCACTTTGTGATTAGTTAAGCAACAAATTTATGCTAAAAATGGTTAAGATTGTGAATTTCCAATTTTTGTTCATTTCTAAACATTCTCACGCACCATTTTTTATCTTTTTTAGTCTGTTTTTATGATTTTACACAACAAATGAAAAAAGTCGCTTAGAAAAATGTGCAAATTACAGAAATAAGCCGAATCGGCATATTGTCAATTAATAGAAATGACAGTAGTAATCAGTAAAATTGCTCAAAACGCGCTTGAAAAATAAGAAAATAAATGAAAATTTACACTGCATCTTTAACATCAAATTCTACATCTCTTTCCTTCTCATTGAAGCATGTAACAAATATGGAAGGTATTACAGTCGATATATGAATCATTATTGTAATTTAATTTGTTATTGTTGACTTTTCTTATTTTGAAACAATTTTTAGAATGACGGTAAAGTGTAATGGATTCTCAAACCGGAGAAATAATATTGAGAAATGGAATTTGTGCGGATTAAACGAATGGTCGTAAGGTGAGAACTATCTGTTAAGCAATGTTGCATAAATACACCTAAACATTTTTGATGGCTAGTAAATCCGCTACTATTGGTATAATGGTATTAATTAAGTAATGCGTACCTTTACAGCAAATGTGCAATCTGGACTTGGACACCAGCGCAATAATCTATTACATTCAACAAAACTATTTGTAATGAGATGTTGGTACTTAAGCCTAACTCTGCTATCCTTTACAAGCCTCATAACGGTTTCATCATCCACCAATATAGGGCAGTTATGAGCAGCACAAGCAATGGTCTGTCCTACACCTTCCTCCATGACTTTAGTTGTCAAATATTCATTCCAACATTGGTAACAAAAGCGATGACCGCATTCTAGTCCGGTCATCTCATTGGGTGGTAATACCATAAAGCAAATATCACACACTTCAGTATCTACAAACCATAAAGAAAGCAACTTCATTTTAATATCGCATTTTGTAAGAAACTTACTCGACTTTTTCGAGTTCTTTTTTGATTGAATGAGAGGCTTTTTAAAAGGATTTATAACGTGTGCTTCCTTAAATAACTCTTCCTGATTGCCATCGTAAAATCGTTCCATTAATTTTTCCTTATCCCATTTAAAGTAATTAAGAAGAATTCGTGTGGTAGTTGAAGGTATTTGAACAACCATGTTGACTTCTTTAATGCAATCATTCATGTGTTGAACGATTTGTTCGGTAGATAAAACCTCAAATTGATATTCATCTTCGTAGTTTTGAACATTCGTATGTGAACCACTATCATTTTCTACACCAAAATCGACATCATCGCCACTTGTCTCATTACCAGAGTCCTCAAACATGTAATCGTCTTCGAAATTCATGATTATAAAATATGCATTAGCTATGAACAAAATGAAATGTTAATTGGTAAAATTGAATGTCACAATAAATTTTGAGTTTTGTAATGGAACGATTTGATGATTTGACAAATGGCATGAAATTGTAACAATAGCAAACAATGCAAATGTTTTTGATTTTGTTTTAGATTAATCAATTACTAGTTTTAAAACGTTTTATTACCATTTTATTTAAAATGAACATTCTTCGAAGCTTTCTAAATTACAAACACAACATGCAACAGACTCAATAATAACATAATTGGGTTTCATTGTTGCCTGTTTAAAAAAAATGGCGGTAATGAACTAAAGTTTCAAATATAAAATATTAGTTATTACGTGCGGTAAGATATTACTGTTGACCGTATACAATTTCTCTATCAAATTTTACAATTAGTTTCTTCGAACGAAGCAAATAATTTATTTGATTTTAGGTAAACTGGCAACGTCGCATCCGAATGTCAAATGTCACAATTAAGCGAACGAAATATGAGCGAGCAACTGTACTATTTATTAATTTAATTACTACATGTAGGAACTAATAATAACTAATAATGGCATACTCGCCTCTCTCCGCCAATTCCGGAAATGTATCAAGTGATGACAATACGGACGACCACCTGATTCCGACTAATTTAATCGATCAAGAAATTCAACTGGCTTTAAATAAGGTAAATAGTTGAGTAGTAGTGCAAATGTAAACAAAACGGCACAAACTAATTTCAAGCTTATTACATTCTAGGAAGCGACGGAAAGCGAATTGGAAAAAGCCGTTATTAAATGCAAGGAATTAGTATTAGAATGTGAGAATTTTTCAGCAGAACGCAAGTGGCTGGTTCGACACTTGATAGAATTGAAATTAAGATTGCAAGAATGTCGGGAGGCGAAACTCGATCCCGAGTATGATACGATGATAATTATATACATTTACACGTAAATGATATCTTTCCATTTTATATAGGCATCCAATAAATAAGAGTAGTGGCGTTTCTAAGCGTACGATTCGCGGTCATCACTTCCAACTACAGCCATTTCTAAAGAATGCTTACAGTAAGGATTGCGATCATTGCACCGGCACAATATGGTAATAAATACATTAACTATATATCCACTCGTGTTAATGCAAAATTGAATTTTAGGCAATTTGTACAAGCATGGTATTTATGCAACGATTGCGGATTTAATTCTCACCATAAATGTTTGAATGAAATCATACGGGAATGTGCGCACGTTACCGCCAGCGAAAAAGGTGGATACGAATTGGATATATGTCCGGAACAAGGACTTTCCGCGCAAAAATATATTTGCGCTGAATGTGGTACTGATCTGCATGTCGGTAAGTTTATTGTTCATGCCTACCTGTTGATTCTATTGTATTATTTCAAATAGATTATTCGAGTTGTAAATTATTTAAATATTTTTAAATGCTAGTTGTTCCTAAAGGATTTGCTTGCTTCACGAAGTATATTTTCTCAGGTAATGATATAAAGTATGTGTAATAGTTTCATCTTGTTTGCTTGCTTCAGCGCTAAGCATCTGCGCGTTTCTAGTAATTAAGGTGACTAACTGCAGTTTCTGTTTTGAAAATTTAAGGTTTTTTTTGAATAGTTATCTTTTATATAACTATTTGTAATGTTAATATGATTTTATGTGTAAAAAAATGGTTAGTCACTTTAAGAAATATAACACATAATAAATAATTTTGGAATGAATGAACTCTTATCACTTATGACTAGATACATATAACACTCGTTATAAAATCATGTTATTATATTGTCTTTCTGTGCGCTATCATATTCGAAAAGTGAATAATATTTATTCAGCGTAATAAAAATATCAAATACTAATTGTTTCTAGCGACATAACAATGCATTATCAAAGTCAACCAAATTTATTGTAAAAAGGCCATTTTAATAAATGTAATATCTATTTAATAGAAATAATCAACTACCATAAAAAAGTTTACAGCTTATTATACTTAAATTTTAATGATTTTTTGCTATAAAGCACTTAATTATTGCACTAAAATATAGTGGTAGTATATTGTAATTTTAGCTAAATTATTTATTGATGGCGTTTTAAAAAACGAAATCCGCATAAGCTAATATGTAGTGCGTTCGGTAAATTTATCTAGAGCATCTAGATTTTTGTCACATGATTGCAGATAACTTCAGATGTATACGAACACTTACGAACGTTCTATGATTTATTAATGAAATGGATTTTGTATTAAAACATCAAATTTTATTGACGAGCTAAGTACGTAAGCGTTCGTATATACGTGGAGTTATCTGGAGTAGAGTGAAGCGAATCTAGGTCTTGATGTATTTACCGAACGCACTAATGGTTAAATTTTATAGATAAAGACTTTTTTTAACTTTTAATTTTATTCGTTTCTGTTCTAATAATGCCTAGTCTCTCAGACAAGTATTATCCAATAATTTACTGAAACTGGAACACCTATTATTACCTGTAAATTATTACATACAATTATTACCTATTTAAAATGTTAATTCGGTTATGAAGTTATTATCAGAACTAGAAGTGATTGCACATAAGTGTAACATATATTAATGATGGCAACCTCCGCCCGCGGGGAATTTGCGGCCCTCAAGAACCACACAAAGAAAAATATTTTGCATTTACTCCACAAATTTTTACAATTGTCGACCATTTTTACGACTTTTTTCTAGAATTTTTCAAATTTATCTATTTTCTAACTACGTAACAAATTCAAGACTTTCACAGAAATCTGTACAAATCTGCCATTTTTCCAACAAGTTTTTAGATTTTCCGAGTGATTTTAGTGCGATGCTACAAATTTGTGCATTATTGAATTTAATTTTGGCCCGCAATATCAAACAGTTTGCTCACTCCTGACAATTGACTCGTCTAGTACATGCCGGCGATTCTAATATTAATACGAAAAATTATTGGATTAGAGACCGTTTTATCTGTTGATTAATTAATTACTTTTTATACTTATACATTTGCAATTGAAATAAATATTGCACAGAAAAGAAAATGTTAGTCTTAGTAGGCGTTTCGATAAAATAGTTTTCCTCTATGATTATGCCTTCCATGTTTTTTAGTAGTGCAATAATAAGTGTTTTATTGAAAACAATAATTACATTAATAATCACGTTTCATGAAGTGACAACAGCTGCAAAACTATTATTAACCTATTATAAATTTATAACAGTAAATTTGAATTTGCCGCTCTACTCAGTAGGTATAAAATGCAATAAAAGCATCGATAATAATAATACTAATTGATAAACTGCTACATAATTCTTATCAAGTAGTAGTGTTTTGCTATAATAATTTAAGATGTTATATTTAGCTAGTTTTCGTAATATTAAGCAGTCAATTAATTAGCATAGCATTTTTTATCATAATTATATATATTTTTATAAATTAATAACCTTTAATTGTCGTTTTTTTTTCTTACATTGAAATAAAACTGGTTTCATTGAAGTAATTAGCTAATGCATCATTGCAATATAATTCACTATATAACCCAACATTAAGCAGTTATTTTTATGCATTCTAAGAGATAATAAAAAATATAAAAATTTAATTGAGATTAACGTGGCTCTTGGCAGGGGTGTTGAAACTTATTTACGATTGGGTCATATAAGAGTATTAAAATTGAATAAGTGAGACAAATTGGAAATGCGCAGACAAATAGTAGAGCGCATAACGAGGGGTGATTCACATATAACGACAAAATAAACTTTTGTAAGGAACGTGAACAACACTAAATAATAAGTTGGTCTTTGCAAGAAATATCGCAAATGAAAATATGTTGAGACTGAAATACACTGTACATTTTATATGGGTCGTAGAAAATTGAAATAGCAAACATATATGTATGTTCTTTTAAAAGTAATTTTGGGCTAGATATAAAACTTTAGAGGTATTTTTGGCCGTTTGGACACCCCTGGTCTTGAGTAGTGGTCTTCAAAGTTTATGAACTCGCGAAAGCCTTTAAAACATATAATTTTTAAGTAACTGAGGTGGTATGTCAATTTTACATAAAATTTAGCTAATTAGTATTTCATATTTTGTTTTCCTTTTATTTCAAATTTGAGTTAGTTTAAAGAATATTACTCCCTCTGTCCGGAAATATGGTATACATTTTAGCGATTTTTGTTGTCCGGAAATATGGTATACATTTGCGAAAAAATAAAATAAATCAAAAAATGTACATAACAAGTATATT